>JAJPUD010007184.1:93587-112882 GCA_023553655.1 Myrmecobius fasciatus | reverse complement strand
TTCAATATTGTATTAGAAATGCTAGCCTTGGCAATAAGACAAGAAAAAGAGATTAAAGGAATTAGAGTAGGTCATGAGGAAACCAAATTATCACTCTTTGCAGATGATATGATGGTCTACTTAGAGAACCCTAGAGAATCAACTAAAAAACTATTAGAATTAATCCACAACTTTAGCAAAGTTGCAGGATACAGAATAAATCCACATAAATCATCAGCATTTTTATACATCACCAACAAAATGCAACAGCAAGAGATACAAAGAGAAATTCCATTCAAAATAACTATCGATAGTATAAAATATTTGGGAATATATCTGCCAAGGGAAAGTCAGGATCTATATGAGCAAAACTACAAAACACTCTCCACACAAATAAAGTCAGATCTAAACAATTGGAAAAACATCAAGTGCTCTTGGATAGATCGAGCGAATATAATAAAGATGGCAATACTACCTAAACTAATCTATCTATTTAGTGCTATACCAATCAAACTCCCAACAGATTATTTAACTGACCTAGAAAAAATAACAACAAAATTCATCTGGAAAAACAAAAGGTCAAGAATTTCAAGGGAATTAATGAAAAAAAAATGCAAATGAGGGTGGCCTAAATGTACCAGATCTAAAACTATATTATAAAGCAGTGGTCACCAAAACCATTTAGTACTGGATAAGAAATAGAGTAGTGGATCAGTGGAATAGGTTAGGTTCACAGGACAAAATACTCAATGACAATAGTCATCTAGTGTTTGATAAACCCAAAGACCCCAGTTTTTGGGATAAAAACTCACTATTTGATAAAAACTGCTGGGATAATTGGAAACTAGTATGGAAGAAATTAGGCATTGACCCACACCTAACATCATATACCAAGATAAGGTCAAAATGGATTCATGATCTAGGCATAAAGAATGATACTATAAACAAATTAGAACAATGTAGAATGGTTTACCTCTCAGACCTGTGGAAAGGGAAGGAATTTGTGACCAAAGAAGAACTAGAGGTCATCATTAATCACAAAATAGATAAGTTTGACTATATCACGTTAAAAAGTTTTTGTACAAACAAAATGAATGCAGACAAGATTAGAAGGGTAGCAGTAAACTGGGAAAATATTTTTACATCCAAAGGTTCTGATAAAGGCCTCATTTCTAAAATATATAGAGAATTGACTCAAATATATAAGAATTCAAGCCATTCTCCAATGGATAAATGGTCAAAAGATATGAACAGACAATTTTCAGACAAGAAATTGAAACTATTTCTGGTCACGTGAAAAAGTGCTCCAAGTCACTATTGATCAGAGAAATGCAAATTAAGACAACTCTGAGATACCACTACACACCTGTCAGATTAGCTAAAATGACAGGAAATGATAATGATAACTGTTGGAGGGGATGTGGGAAAACTGGGACACTGATACATTGTTGGTGGAACTGTGAACGGATCCAACCATTCTGGAGAGCAATTTGGAACTATGCTCAAAAAGTTATCAAACTGTGCATACCATTTGACCCAGCAGTGTTTCTACTGGGCCTATATCCCAAAGAGATTTTAAAGGAGGGAAAGAGACCCACATGTGCAAAAATGTTTGTGGCAGCCCTTTTTGTAGTGGCAAGAAACTGGAAATTGAAAGGATGCCCATCAATTGGAGAATGGATGAATAAATTATGGTATATGAATGGATGAATAAATTATGGTATATGACTATATTAATTTTTTTTATTAAAAGCTTTTTATTTACAAAACATATGAGTGATTTTTCTACATTGACCTTTGCAAAACTTTTTTTTTGTTCCAAGCTTTTCCCCTCCTTCCCACACCCCCCACCCCTAGATGACAGGTTATCTAATACATGCTAAATATGTTAAATTATATGACAAATCCAAATTATGTATACATATCTATATAGTTATCTTACTGCACAAGAAACATCAGATCTAGAAAGAGAGAAAAAAAAACAACCTAAGAAGGAAAACAAAATGCAAGGAAGTATTCACAGAAAGCATTAAAATGCTGTGTTGTGGTTCACACTCAGTTCCCTCAGGCCTCTCTCTCGATGTATATGTCTATCTTCATCACTGAACAATGGGAACTGGTTTGAAACATTTCATTGTTGAAGAGAACCATGTTCATCAGAATTGATCATCATATAGTCTTGTTGTTGCCATGTATAATATTCTCCTGGTTCTGCTTGTTTCACTCAGCATCAGTTCATGCAAATCTCTCCAGGCCGCTCTGAAATCATCCTGCTGCATACATATGTTTTGCAAATAAAAAAAAAAAAGGTTACATTCTGCTGAGAGGCAACATGCACTTAAATATGTATAGCATATATGCATATAGAAGTTCTATTCTAGTCTCAAGAGCTTAAAATTGAACTAAGACTGTGTGCATGTGTAAGAGTGTGTGTGTATGTTCATGCATGTGTGCATAACCACTGCATCTGTTTAAAAAGGAGACATCTTCTGGCTCACAAGTTTCAAAAAAAAAGTTTGCACTTTTCTTTCTCTCCTTATACCTATCCAGTAAGAGATACTGTAATGCACTTTGCTTATTTCTTTTACATCAGCATTTGCCATATCTTGATTTTGTCTCAGAGAGAAGCCAAGGATTAGCTGGGGAGACAAAAATATTTAAATTAGGTCAGAGAATCAAACCTGTCTGAATGATAGGAATTCCAACTGGGGGCTCTAAGCTATAATAATTATACTAATAACTTTTGGTCTGATAGAAACTCCATTAGAAAAAAAAAGGCAGAAAAAGGGCAATGAGCTGGGAGAGTGAGAGTCACAAATGAAGAACTGGAAAAAGGTGAGTTTGATTGGGTCTAAAATATGCAAAGCAAAGTGATAGATCATAAAGCAAGAAAGACAGATTGGAGCCAGGTTGTGAAAGGTTTGTAGAGTTTATAGGTGATCTTAGAGGCAACAGGAAGTCATTAGAGAGTATGTATAGAGAACTGACTTATTTATACTCAAGATTTGGCAGCCTTGTAGAAAATGAATTTGAAGAGAGATTTGGGCAAGGAAGTAGTGTTGAGGGCTTGGATGGAATGGTAGCTGTGTGAGGAGAAAAGAGAATTGATTCAAAAGATGTTTGTGATGGTAGGGGGAAAAAACAGGATTTGATATCTAATTGAATATGTAATGTGAAAGAGAATGAAGAATCAAGAATGATGTCAAGCTTGCAAATCTGGGTGAGCATTTATATAATGCTTAAAAGTGTGCAAAGTTCTTTACATATATTTACATATATTATCATCTCATTTTATTACTCCCATTTTACAAATGAGGAAATGGAGGGATATAGGGCTGAAGAGACTTGTATACTTGTACACTTGTACACAGCTAGTAAGTGTCCAAGGCAGAATTTGAACTCAAATCTTCCTGATTCCTATTCCAATAATCTCTATTTGAGAAATTTTGGAAAACAGGTAGTTTTTTTTTTTGGGGGGGGGAAATGATACTTAATTTTTGACATGTTGAGTTTGAGATGCTTCCAAGAGATCCAGTTCAAAATGTCCAATAGGCAGAATTAGAGTTTAGAAGAAATACTGGGGCCATATTGATAGATCCAGAAGACATATGCATAGAGATGATAAAGTAACCTTTGGAGGTTGCTAAGGTCATCAGCAAAAGAGTTTGAAGAGAGAAGGTTTAATAAAGGGCCAGGAAGGGGATCACCAAGCTTTAGGATAATGACAAGGATGATGATTCAGTAAACAGACAGAATGGTCATCCAAGAAGGAAGAGAATCAGGAGAGAGCAATGTCACCAAAACCCAAAGGTTGAAACAATATCTGAGGAAATGATGGTGAGTACTGAAAAATGCTACAGAGAGATCAAGAAAGATTGAGATTGGGGAAAGAACGTTAGATTTGGCAATTAAGAAGTCATTTGTAACTTTGGCAAAAGCAATTTCAATTGAGTGATAAGTTTAGAAGTCAGGCTGTAGATGGGTTTAGAAGAGGAAAGAGGAGAGAAGTGGAGGTATGAGTATGGACAGCTTTTTTTTTCTAGGAGATTATTTGTGAAAGGGAGAAGAGATAGAGGAGTCCTCTGTGTCTTACACAATTGCTGTAGTGTGAAATAAAGGCTTTTTGGTAGTGGTTATTTCCTAATAATTTGAGTGATTATACAGGACCTTTGGAATTCATATTGGTGTTGGGAGATAGCTAGGTGGCACTGCAGTGGATAGAGCACCAGGTCTGGAGTCAGGAAGCCTCATTTTTCTGAGTTTGAATCCAGTCCCAGATACTTCCTAGCTGTGTGACTCTAGTCAAGTCACTTAATTCTTTTTGCTTTGGTTTCCTCTTATGTCAAATGAGCTGGAAAAGGAAGATAGTAAACCATTCCAGTAGCTTTGCCAAGAAAACCCCAAATGGGATCATGAAGAGTTGGATGTAAAAAATGGTTGAATGGCAGACATATCTATATTAGAAATTTTCCTGGATCAATTCCAGGTGGGGAATTAAAAAGAGAGAAACTGATCTTCTTAGTATTTATTAGATGTCCCAAAATAAAACTAATTCATATAAATTTAGAGCCTTAGAACACAGGATATATATTTATTATTTTTTGTAATAATTTTTTTATGTATTTTGTTTTTATATCTCCTACAGTCCACCAAGTATCTTTCCACTCTTTCCTTCACTGTGTCATCTCTTAAAATAATACAAAAAGTAAAAAAAGTTAAGCATACTTAACCAACATATTGAAAAAGTCTGACTATATATATATATAAACATATGTTACACACACATACATAAATTATGACCAAAAAATTGTTCAAAGAGAACATAAGTAGCCAAGAAAGACGCAAACAAAATGCTATGATAGATCACTTTTGATGCTATTAATAACTCAGCTGCGGTAGGAAAGAGACCACAAGGGTGATGAGTTATCAAGACCCAGGTTTTGGGGAGAAACAGGTGCAGGGCACTGATCCTGAGGGTTAATCATACTGCAGGGGGTGGGGATACTGCTTCTGGACAACACTCAGTTCTGTGCCAATCTTATTTGGAAAAATTGATTTTAAGATCTGTATCCCGTGGTGGCTTCTCTGATCTCAAAGGATGTTATCAATTTCTAGGAAAGTTTGGAAGCATCTTTCTGCAGTCCTGAGTCAGAGAAATAATGGTGAGTGGGAAAGACACTGGGGAGAATTCATTGTTTATGGTCTTTCCAAATCTCTGAAGGAGGAAATAAGTCTTGAAAGTCTTGTACCACAGAAAGATCACAGAAAGATGTGTCCTTATACCAGCCGTCTGAGTGGCAAGACTTAGGTCAGGATGACTGGTGATGGCCTTTTAAGGCATTGACCTTTTAAGCTAAGGTTTTTCCCAGGTTTCAGCTTGTCTGAGACAACCTTCCCACCATAATTAAAGGCTAGGTAAGAATCTAAGAATTTATAGGTTATCTCCAAGTCAGATCTTAACTTTAATCCTAGATTTCCAAATTATGTTGCCTCATTCCAGCTCATCCCTCAGAGCCAGGAAACTCCTCGCCTGGAATAGTCAATTATCCCTACATTTTCAAGCTGGAACACCCCTCTGAGAGACCTGCCTCCTTCACCTATTGGGGAGTTCTTCCTGGAGCTTCCATTTTGTGGAAGGGCCCAGGACATTCCCCTGCCAGCTCTTTCCTAGGTTCCAGACTTCCAAACTATTTTCCTTCCCTGAATACCTTCCCTCCCCCTCTGCTTTTGAGCCCCCTTTTGTGTGTTGTCCATTCCCATTAAAATGCAAGGTTACTCCTCAATGATCAGGCAGTCTATCTTTTTGCTTGTGTTTTGTATTTGTCACCTCAGCAATTAGCACAGTGCCTGACACATAACAAGTACTTAATAAATGCTGTTTTCCTTTCTTCCATAATGCATCCAATTCTGCCCATCCTGTGTGACTCTCATCGATAGCCTCCCAGAAGTTTGCCACAGCAGCTTCCTTTAACCCTTGCCATGCTTTTCTCAGTTTCCCTCTAGGTTGCTGAAGATACAAATAAAACACAAGGATTGTCTGATACTTATCTCTGTCTCTTGCCTTCTTTTTTGCTTATATATGTTGTTATGGTTCAGGGAGACTTGATGCTGGTCAGTCAAATGGTTTGTGTTTGGGACTGGACTGAAATGAGCCTGGCAAAAAGTAGTTTGCTTAGAGAGGGCATGGAAAGGATATTCAGCAAGAATACAATCCTGGTTCAGGTAGATGCAGACCCCTTATCTCTATAAGGACATATTTTAGGTCATAATCAAATTGTCAGATCAAATTGAAGTGATGACTTTGCTAGAAGTGGAGTATCTACCAAAAGTAAGATAGTAGCTCATGGACTGATCTTCTATACTTCAGGTTTCAAGAAGGCACATCAGTGGATTCGATCAAAGCTTTTTATATTGTGAGTCACAACTCCATATGCAGTTGTATAACTGAATGTATGTGGAGGGATCATAAAATTATGATTTATTATCAGGAAATGTCTGGTTTGCATACTTATTTTATATGCATATATGCCTGGGATCATGCAAAAATTTCTCAGATGAAAAAGGGTTGTAAGTGGGAAAAGTTTAAGAAGCCCTGGGTTAGATCCCCAGTTTCTTGGATCAGACAAGTCTTGGGGATATCTTTCCTGCTTTTTAGAGGAAAACTATTTTAGTCCAGATGGAAGAGACACCAGGGAACTATTACTGCCACACATGTAGCTGATAACAACCTACACTCCCTTTCTCCTTTGTAATTCCCTTTTTTCTAATGTGTTCCAGCCTACTCATGCCCATCATGATCCTTGACATTATCCCATGGGTCACCTTTAATTTCAGTTCTTCAGAGATTGTAGTGTTATGTGACTAGTAGCAATACAACAATGTCAGAAGAATATTGTGCTTTATGTAGGGGAAGGGGAATACAAGGGAACAAACATTTATTAAGCAAATACTAAGGTATTGTGCTAAGTACTTGACAAATATTTGACCAATCTTCTATTCCAGAAGGCCCAGGATTTAATCACAAGGTATTAAACTAACTATAATTATGATGTGTGACTCCTGCTTCTTTCTGAACAACCTCATTGGGTTAACAGGAATTAGACATGTCTTTACAGGGCTTTAAATAGCTAAATTCTAAGAACAACCATTAAGTTTGAATTATTATTATTGTTATTATATTTCAATAACATTTTAAGAATAGAGACTGGTGAATGATCATGTGAAGTATAGGCTATCTAATTCACCCATGTGGTGGGACTGGAATGATGATAAACTATACTTAAATGTTCCAAGGATCAGTGTTGTTTTGTGTGGCTACTCTTCTCACTAATGCAGATCACAGTTTCCCATACTTTAATATGAATTTCTTAACCAAAAATATTCATCACCTGCTGGCCAAGGCTTTTAGCATTCTGTATTCTGAGGACCAGCCTATGTAAGTTACCTCTATTCAAAGTTTTTTAAAATTGGTACGATCAATGAAAGCTTGAACTTCGTTGTCTTGATTTCAAGAATTCAGGGTTATCTTTTTGCTGTGTAAAGTATAACTCAAAGTAACTGTGATAACTCACACTTGACAGTTTTCAAAGCATGGTCTTTAGAACAATTCTGTAAAGTTGGTTTGAATCTTCCCATTTTAAAGATGGTGTGAGTGAAATTCCAGGGGTTTTGCCTATATTCACATATAATTTATATAAATCTTCTTGGGGATTTTTTTCTTTAGAGCCACTCTCATCTTTTCTTCACAGTTACATTTCTACTCATGTCTGAATTCTGAGGTCAAGTTGCTTGGTTGGGCCAGTAAACTGGGAGATATTTGGCAGGAAGACATTTATTTATTTGTTCATTTGTTTTACATGGGATGCTATTTTATTTTATTTTCTCAATTACATAAAGACAGTTCTTAATGTTCATTTTTTTAACATTCATTTTTGTAAGATTTTGAGTTCTAAATTTTTCTTCTTCCCACTCCATTCTTCAAGACAGCAAGCAATCTGATAGGTTATGCATATACAATTGTGTTAAACACATTTCCACATTACTCACGTGAAAGAAGAATTGGAACAAAAGGGAAAAACCATGAGAAAAAAACAAAGAATTGTATGCTTTGATCTGCATTCAGACTCCATAGGGCTTTCTCTGGATGTGGATAGCATTTTCCATTATGAGTCTTTTGGAATTGTCTTGGATCATTGTATTATTGAGAAGAGCTGTGTCTATCATGATTGATCATTGTGCAATGTTGCTGTTATTATTATTATTATGTTTTTCTGATTCTGCTCATTTTACTCAGCATCAGTTCATGTAAATCTTTCCATGTTTTTCTGAAAAGCACCGGCTTATTATTTCTTATAGAAAGTAGGTAGGAAAATATTTAAGCAAAGAGGAAAGACTTTTAGAAGTTGGGCTTTGGATTCAGGTATAACTGATTGGCAGAGATTTGGAGATAGTGGATTCCTTAGAGGTCAGAGAGTCCAGAAGGGGGTCATAGGTACTATTAGGCTGAAGCCAGAGCTTCTGGATTCCTAGACTCATCATGGAAGCTTCCAATGATCTAGGGCTAGAGTTATTTATTTGTGATTATGGAGAAGGAGACATAAGACCCGGATTCTAGTCCTGTTCTCCCCCTTTCCAAAACTGGCTGTGTGACTTTTCCCTTTTGGGGGTCTCAATTTTCTCCTCTCTAAAATCAAAGTGTTGCTTTACAAGGAGTCAAACTCCAAGCAGCCCACAAAACTCCCAAATGTAGCCAAACCAGATTCAAATGTATGGTGTTTAATAAAATAAATCAAGATACAATATGCATGGATGACAAATTGTAATTTCTAAGCCAATATGTGGATGCGGGGGTCTGTTTCTATTTGAGTTTGAGCTCACTGTTTCAGATGATACCAAGAGGACTTTTTGTTTTTATAGAAACTGTGGCCTGCTCTGGGTGGATATTCCATTCACTAAGGCAGATTATAGCACCTGCCTATTTTTATAGAGAGTGTTATGAATTTCTTTAACCAAAAATATTCATCACCCAATGGCCAAGCCTTTTAGCATTGTCATCTGCTGGCCAGCCTAAGGAAGTTAATTGGCAAACCACTCCTTAGAGCATGGTGGGATCTATTCAAACTTGCACTTTATTCTCTTGGTTTTAAGAATTCAGGTTACCTTCATGCTGGGGAAGACATAACTCAGTTGACGTTTTCTAAACCATGGTCTTCAGAATTGTTCTATAAAATTGGTAGTACAAGTGCAGCTGAGTGGGGCAGTGAATAGAGAATTGACTCTGGAGTCAGGAGGACCTGAGTTCAAATCTGATCTCAAATACATTTAACTAGCAGTGTGATCCTGGGCAAGTCACTTTAATGCCCATTTGCCATTCTTCTAAAAAAAATTTGGGGATACAAGTATTATTCTTCCCACTTTAAAGATAAAATTAACTGAAGTTCAGGGGTTATCTGCCCTACTCTTGTATGGTTTACTCAGATCCGCTTTCTTTGGCTTCTATTCTACATATAAAGGCATAGTATGGAATACTTGTCTATTTCTCCTTCTTTGAGCCTTGCCTATAACAGAGGATTTGGGACTTGACTTATTATAAAATAAACCACTGAAAACCATACAGAGTGAAATTTTCTGATATCAAAAACTATATATTCCATTTCTTTTCTTTTTTAAAACATCATATATTTCTAATTAGTGTGAACACTACCTCTTTCCACTGATGAAGATTATAGCCCTGATGTAATTTCTCAGCTTTTTGTTAGTCTTTCTTAAATTTACTTTTTTTTTCAATTAATAGACATTGATTTTTTTCTTTCTCCCATCTTTTCCCATCATTGGGAAAAAAAGAGAAAAAACAAAATCCTTATAACAAATATCCATAGTCAAGCAAAACAAGTTCCTATATTGGTCATGTCCAAAAATATATGTCTCATTCTGTCTGACACCACTCTATGATGGGATTGGTAACATGTTTCATCATTAATCCTCTGGAATTATGGTTGACCATTTGTTAGTGTCTTTCTAAGTCCTCTATGGAGTACTCACTGACACCCTTCCTTTGGTCTGTTTAATAATAATAATAATAGCTAGTATTTATATGACAATTACAGTTTACCACCATCTCATTTGATTTTCACAATATATACATGGGAGATAAGAGCCCTTATTATTCCTATTTTACAGATAAGGAAACTGAGGAAGGCAGAGGTTAAATGATTTGCCTAGCATCACATAGGTAGTAAGTGTCAGAGCATATTTGAATTTAGGTTTTCCTGATCCAGGTCCACCAGTCTATCCATTGTGCCACCTAGTTATCTCTATTGCCTTTTGCTCATAGTGTTCCCTTGAAAGTATGTGCATTTATAAAAACGAATTAAGTCTTTTTTCTATTCCATAGACAACTATCTATATAGCTCAGACCTATTTCTCCCACCAAATCTTGGGAAACAATGAGTCAGGTAGAGGATTCACATAGGGAAGTAATATGAAATAAGGCTACACAGTAGGCTTGGAGTCAGATTGTAGGAAATGGGAGAGATGAGGAGCAAGAGAGGATCTTGGATGCTATTTTATTTTATTTTATTATTTATTTGTTTTTTGGTTAAGGCAATTGAGGTTAAGTGACTTGCCCAGGGTCACACAGCTAGGGAATGTTAAGTGTCTGAGACCAGATTTGAACCCAGGTCCTCCTGACTTTAGGAGTGGTGCTCTATCCACTGTGCCATCTAGGTGCCCTGTAAATTGGATTTAAGTGAGGAAAGTTGCACAAAGTCATCAGCCTCTTTCTTTTTCAGAATCATCTCAGTGTTAAGACAAAAGTCAGGATGATTGGTGATGGCCCAGAATGCAGTGGATATCTTCCATGTCTAATCCAGCCCTAAGCATTCTACCTGGTCTGCTTCAGCCATCTTCCTGGTCATTGGAACAAATTATTCTCATTTGTTCTTTCTACTGGGAGAAGTCTTCCCATGCTTTGGACAGATACCTCTCTTTAATTCACTGATGGATTTGAGGCTTGTTAGTTACCTTCAATCTGGTTTAGCCTGTCTGCTGATAGAGTTTACCAGGGGGTGGCTATCTTTTGGAGTTGTGAGAGTTGGGTGAAGGTAGACACCAAAAATAGATGAGCAGCTTTCATAGCAAAGGTGCTAGTTCTACCTGAACACCCCATGCATCCCGTGTTCCCAGTAAAAATGACATAAAAGAAGATGGCGTGTTATCATCTGCTTTACTGCTACACCCCAAGGACCATAGGGCCTTCCCATCTGATTTACAGCTGAAATATTCCTCATTAAAAATCGAATTCCTTGAGGTCAAGTCTTGCCTGCTGAGTACAGGGTTTTGTATATATGTAAACAATAGATTATTTAATTGATTCATATATATGACAGGTGCAAAGAGATGTTTTAGGAAGATTATTTCAGGAGAGTTAACATAAGGCTCCAGTGAAAAATGAATTGTAGAGGAGAGAAACTGGGAGAAATGGGTCTGGATGGCCATGGGAATGGAGAACAAGGGATGGATCTTTTATTTCTATTTTTTTTAATAAAGCTTTTTATTTACAAAACATATGAGTGATTTTTCTACATTGACCTTTGCAAAAAAAACTTTTTTTCCCCCAGCTTTTTCCCCCTCCCCCCCACCCCCCACCCCTAGATGACAGGTAATCTAATACATGCTAAATAGGATAAATTATATGACAGATACAATACATGTATACATATCTATACAGTTATCTTACTGCACAAGAAACATCAGATCTAGAAAGAGAAGAAGAAAAAAAATAACCTAAGAAGGAAAACAAAATGCATGGAAATATTCACAGAAAGCGTTAAAATGCTGTGTTGTGGTTCACACTCAGTTCCCACAGGCCTCTCTCTGGACGTATATGACTATCTTCATCGCTGAACAATAGGAACTGGTTTGAATCACATCATTGTTGAAGAGAACCATGTCCATCAAAATTGATCATCGTATAGTCTTGTTGCTGTGTATAATGTTCTCCTGGTTCTGCTGATTTCACTCAGCATCAGTTCATGCAAGTCTCTCCAGGCCTCTCTGAAATCATCCTGCTGGTTGTTTCTTACAGAACAATAATATTCCATAACATTCATGTACCATAATTTATTCAGCCATTCTCCAATTGATGGGCATCCTTTCAATTTCCAGTTTCTTGCCACTACAAAAAGGGCTGCCACAAACATTTTTGCACATGTGGGTCCCTTTCCCTCCTTTAAAATCTCTTTGGAATATAGGCCCAGTAGAAACACTGCTGGGTCAAATGGTATGCACAGTTTGATAACTTTTTGAGCATAGTTCCAAATTGCTCTCCAGAATGGTTGGATCGGTTCACAGTTCCACCAACAATGTATTAGTGTCCCAGTTTTCCCACATCCCCTCCAACAGTTATCATTATCATTTCCTGTCATTTTAGCTAATCTGACAGGTGTGTAGTGGTATCTCAGAGTTGTCTTAATTTGCATTTCTCTGATCAATAGTGACTTGGAGCACTTTTTCACGTGACCAGAAATAGTTTCAATTTCTTGTCTGAAAATTGTCTGTTCATATCTTTTGACCATTTATCCATTGGAGAATGGCTTGAATTCTTATATATTTGAGTCAATTCTCTATATATTTTAGAAATGAGGCCTTTATCAGAACCTTTGGATGTAAAAATATTTTCCCAGTTTACTGCTACCCTTCTAATCTTGTCTGCATTCATTTTGTTTGTACAAAAACTTTTTAACGTGATATAGTCAAACTTATCTATTTTGTGATTAATGATGACCTCTAGTTCTTCTTTGGTCACAAATTCCTTCCCTTTCCACAGGTCTGAGAGGTAAACCATTCTACATTGTTCTAATTTGTTTATAGTATCATTCTTTATGTCTAGATCATGAATCCATTTTGACCTTATCTTGGTATATGATGTTAGGTGTGGGTCAATGCCTAATTTCTTCCATACTAGTTTCCAATTATCCCAGCAGTTTTTATCAAATAGTGAGTTTTTATCCCAAAAACTGGGGTCTTTGGGTTTATCAAACACTAGATTACTATTGTCATTGAGTATTTTGTCCTGTGAACCTAACCTATTCCACTGATCCACTACTCTATTTCTTATCCAGTACTAAATGGTTTTGGTGACCACTGCTTTATAATATAGTTTTAGATCTAGTACAGTTAGGCCACCCTCATTTGCATTTTTTTTCATTAATTCCCTTGAAATTCTTGACCTTTTGTTTTTCCAGATGAATTTTGTTGTTATTTTTTCTAGGTCAGTTAAATAATCTGTTGGGAGTTTGATTGGTATAGCACTAAATAGATAGATTAGTTTAGGTAGTATTGCCATCTTTATTATATTTGCTCGATCTATCCAAGAGCACTTGATGTTTTTCCAATTGTTTAGATCTGACTTTATTTGTGTGGAGAGTGTTTTGTAGTTTTGCTCATATAGATCCTGACTTTCCCTTGGCAGATATATTCCCAAATATTTTATACTATCGATAGTTATTTTGAATGGAATTTCTCTTTGTATCTCTTGCTGTTGCATTTTGTTGGTGATGTATAAAAATGCTGATGATTTATGTGGATTTATTCTGTATCCTGCAACTTTGCTAAAGTTGTGGATTAATTCTAATAGTTTTTTAGTTGATTCTCTAGGGTTCTCTAAGTAGACCATCATATCATCTGCAAAGAGTGATAATTTGGTTTCCTCATGACCTACTCTAATTCCTTTAATCTCTTTTTCTTGTCTTATTGCCAAGGCTAGCATTTCTAATACAATATTGAATAGTAATGGTGATAGTGGGCAACCTTGTTTCACCCCTGATCTTATTGGGAATGGTTCCAGTTTATCACCATTATATATGATGCTAGCTGATGGTTTTAAATAGATGCTACCCACTATTTTAAGGAAAAAGTCCATTAATTCTTATACTCTCTAATGTTTTTAATAGGAATGGATGTTGGATTTTGTCAAATGCTTTTTCTGCATCTATTGAGATTATCATATGTTTTTGTTAATTTGGTTATTAATATAGTCAATTATGTTAATAGTTTTCCTAATATTGAACCATCCCTGCATTCCTGGTATAAATCCTAATTGGTCATGGTATATTATTCTGGGAATGATTTTCTGTAATCTCTTTGCTAATATTTTATTTAAGATTTTTGCATCAATATTCATTAGGGAGATTGGTCTATAATTTTCTTTCTCTGTTTTTGTTTTACCTGGTTTAGGTATCAGTACCATGTCTGTATCATAAAAGGAGTTTGGTAGGAGTCCTTCATTCCCCATTTTTTCGAATAGTTTATATAATATTGGAGTTAATTGTTCTTTAAATGTTTGGTAGAATTCACATGTAAATCCATCTGGTCCTGGGGATTTTTTCTTAGGGAGTTGATTAATGACTTGTTCTATTTCTTTTTCTAAAATGGGACTATTTAAGTAATTTATTTCCTCTTCTGTTAATCTGGGCAATCTATATTTTTGTAGATATTCCTTCATTTCACTTAGGTTATCAAATTTATTGGCATAAAGTTGGTGAAAGTAACTCCTGATTATTGCTCTAATTTTCTCTTCATTGGTGGAAAGTTCTCCCTTTTCATTTTTGAGACTAACAATTTGATTTTCCTCTTTCCTTTTTCTAATTAAATTAACTAGAGGTTTATCTATTTTGTTGGTTTTTTCATAAAACCAACTTTTAGTTTTATGGATCTTTTATTTCTATCTTGATATCATCTTTCACACCCATCCTCCTCTCTGTTCTCCCAGCTACCATCCCCTTCAATCTCTCATCCCCTCTCACCTGGACTATTACAATAGCCTTCCAACTGGAAAAAGTGCAGCTATGACCATTTATTTATTATATTATTTATTATTGTTATTTATCCCTTTACCTTTTACCCAGTAGTGTGACCGCTACGATCAAACTTCTCTGACATTTCCTTTCTGGTGTCCCCTAAACATGACCTGCTATTTTTCTGCTTTCATCACTTTACTCAGATTGTTCCCCCCATGGCTGGATTCACTCCCGATTCATTGTTGTTTCTTAGCATCTTTGTTTTCCTTTAGGGAAAGCTCAAGTAGCACCTTCTGCATAAGCTAGGAGGAAGAGGTGGGGGTTCTCCCTTCCTTCCAACTGCTGGTGCCTGCCTCTTCAAGGTTCCTTTGTATCTCCTTTGTGTACTATATATATATATATATATATATATATATATATATATATATACATATATATATATACATGTATATATATATAGTATGTTCCAAAAGTCTTAGTTCAATTTTAAGTTATTAAACAATAACAATTATTAACATTAAATAATTTATTGTTAGCATGAATAATGAATAATTTAGTAATTAATATCAATACCAAACAACTTAATTTTTAGAGAATAATTAAGAATTCAAGTTAAATAAATTTTAAAATAATAATTTTAATTAATTAAACAATAGCAACAATAATATTAAACATAACTTGATTATTAACATTAATACTAACAATACTTTATCAAGTAACAATTTAAAACTTAACTAAAACTTTTGCAACATCCTGTATGTAAGCAAATAATGAGTAACCTTGAAGACAGTCACTAACAGTTGGGAAGAGTTAAAGTTATGTATAGACTTATTTGGGGCAGCTATATAGGAAAATAAAGCACCAGGCTTGGAATCAGGAAAGACTTGACTTCAAATATGACCTCAGACAGTTGCTAGATGTGTGTTCCTGGGCAAGTCACTTAACCCTGTTTGCTTCAATTTCCTCATCTGTCAAAGGACCTGGAGAAGGAAATGACAAACCACTCCAATATCTTAGCCAAGAAAACCTCACATAGGGTCATGAAGAACCACAAAATATGCTTATTTATATATTTAGATGTATTTATGCACATATAGATTGCATATAGGTGTAGTTATATATATATATAATATACATATATATATATAGTGTGTGTGTGTGTGTGTGTGTGTGTGTGTGTATCTCTCTTTTCTGATAAAATGTTAAATTCCTCAAGGAACTGATTTTTGTCTTTGTATCATCAGCACCTAGCACGTCTAGCATGCTTCAGTGTCTCTTGATTGATTCAAAACACCTTCTAAAGAAAGAATACTTCTACTCAAGAGAATGGAAAATCAATGTTGCCCAAATCTGTTTTTGGCCCAGTTTATTAATTAGAGGTAATGGAAAAAGCATTACTCTAGGACATTTCCCCTCAAGATTCCAAGGAAGTCCCTATGTACTGTGAAAAATGAATATTTCGTATTTAATAACTAATTATTGTATCAGAACCAAGATCCCCCTCCCCCTTTCTACTTTCTCATCCAGAAACCAACCAATGGGAGAAATGTCTCTTAAATATTTGCCCAGGTCAGGATCTAATCAAATAGTAAAAGAAATTCTAAGTTTGGGTTAATGGGTGTATTCCTGCTCATTGTATTTGCTCAGACACATCTGGGAAAATGTTGATTCCCCCTATTAGAAAGACTTGTGCTACGGAAATTGATGTCTCAGTGACCAAGATTTGAGTGACATAAGTACTCAGAGATAGCCTACCTCCCATTGTTTTAACTAACCAGAGGTAATTAGGAACCTCTTGGGAACACCTTCACTTCAAAGAGCACATAAACTGTGAGTCTAAGGCCATGAAGGATCTTTGGTCTAAGAGAGATGGCCACAAAATCATCATTTTATTAATAACACACTGGTCTCATTAATGAAAATGAAATTATGTCTCTTGAACCTTTTTAATTGTCACAGATCCATCAGCTTCGCACAGGGTCCTCTCACCTAAACATAGGTGAGGGGTCTTCCCTGATACCTGATCAGATATCAGGAGTGAGAGGGGAATAAGAGCTTTTTTTTTTTTTTTTTTTTTAGCCAGCATCATATATTCTAGCTCTTATGAATGGTGCAAAGAATCTGTCACTCCCCACCTACTCTGTAACCCTCAGCTGACAAAATCAGAGAAGATGCTACTTTTGCTTTCATGCTCTCACTTCTAATAACATGGATCATAAAAGGTAAATTTCTCCCATAAGGGAAGAGGTTCTTGGTCAGAGTTTCTGTTAGCCTTGGAGGCCCAGATGTATTCCCAGGGAACCTACTGAACAATCTGGCTCACTATGGGAGTTGATGCCCAGGTTTTAACTCTGTCACTAACTAGCTGTGTGACAATGGGAAATCCCTTTCCCTGTCCAGTGCCTAAACTTCTTCATCTATAATCTGATGAAGTTTCATGGGACATTTCTAAGGGCTCTTCTAGTTCTGACATTCTAAAAAGTGTTTCTAAAAGTATCATAAATAAGAAGCCAAGTTTCTTCCTGACAAGGACTGTTTATTTAACTTTGCTCAGGAGCCTGAGAAAGTCTGTTGGCCTTTGGCAAGGTTGTGGGGCTAGTGAAGGAAATTTTGTTTAAAATATGATAGGGGGCTGGGGAATTAGTCAATAGCATTTATTAAGTATCCCAAGTGCTGTGCTTAGATAGAAAGGCAAAAAGCAAGTCTCATACTCTAATGCAGAAGCATTTATGTTTGCTCTCTTTAGAGATAACTTAGCCAGGACAAGGAAATTGTCTACAATTTCCAGTTTGGTGAAGTCTACGGACTTCTTGTGAGAATTATGGTTTTTAATACATAGATGAAAATATGGGATAATAAAGGAAAGCAAATGCATTGAAAAAAAGATAGAACTCTCCCTCACCTCCTATTCAATAAACTTCAGGTTAAAAACTTTGCTCTAATTCCTGTATTGGAGGTGGTGGGTGGAGGGAGGCTGGAAAGGCTAAAAAATGGGACCTGTGGGACTCTGGGTGTTCAGATATAAACACCATGGTTGTCAAAGCAGTAACTCAGCTCGGCTGAGACTGGGCCCCTGGGGCTCCCCATTCAAAGTTTCTCTGGGAGTATGACCCCAATGTCAGCTTCAGGAAACACTGGGAATCAAGTGCCAGCAGGCCAATCTCCCGGGGCTTGGCTCTGCTAATTGGTGAACAGGCACAGGAACCATGGGCACAGAGGGGAGGTTTCATTGGCCCCACCACTGAGGCACCACAGTGGACATCAAAGGGGCAAAGTTTCAGTTTGGAAGGAGCCTTTACCTGGCATCAGAGTCCCAGGGATACATGTGCTTAGTTTCAGTCCCTTGTGATGGACCTTCACACATGACTCTAAAAGAGCAGAGTTATATTCTTTAGTAACTTGCACTTAAAAACTACTTTTCAAACGTTATCGCATTTGATCCTGGAAACAATGTGAGATGGCACATATGAGATGATTATCTTTATTCTACAGAAGAGGGAAACCGAGTCACTGAAATTATGCTGCTTGGTCAGAGTCATCACACTAGTCCAATCATTAGATTGTAATCTCCTTGAGGGAAAAGGACCTCCTCCTCCTTTTCTTTTTCCTCCCAACTCCTCCTCTTTCTTCTTCTTCCTTTTGTTTTGTTTTGTTTTGTATCTTCAGTGCCTGACACATATAGTCGCATAATAAATGTTTATCTATAAATTATAAGGCTGGAAATTTGAACTCAGGTCATACAGGTTCCAGGTCAGCTCTCCATGATTTTAACCACACTTCGGGATGCGTTAACATCCCGCTAGACAGATCTCAGCTTCCAGAGAGACGCTTGGCTTGAACCTCCACTAGGATCCCTTTCTGGTGGTGCCCCCAAAACAACCCCAGTCCATCCGACCCCAGTGAGTCCACCATAGGCAGAAAATGGGGCTCCTTCCCAGCCCCAAGGGAGGCTCAAATCTGACTAGTAGCTGGCTGGAGGCTGCTCCAACTGTCCAGCTCAGTCAGGGGTGGGGAAGGAGTGAGGGGAGGAGGGGGGAGAAAAAAGAGGGAGGAGGGAAGGGAGAAAGAGGAGGAAAAGGAGGGAGGGGGGAGAAAGGAAAGAAGAAGGAGTAAGGGGAGGAGGAATAGGGAGGGAGGCAAAGAAGGAAAGAGAAGGGAGAGAGAAGAGGAAGGGAGGAGGAGGTAAGAGGAGGAGGAAAAGAGGAAGGTGAGGGAGGAAGGGGAAGAGAGGGAAAAGGAGAAAGAGGAGGGAGAAAGGGGAGAAGGGAGTGGAGGAAGGAGGAGAGAGGGAGGAGGGGGGAAGAGGGGAGAAAAGGAGGAGGAGGGGGAGGAGGAGAAGGCGGAGCTCCGGGCCGCTCGGGGCGGGAAAGGAGGTAGGAGCCGAGAGAATAACATCACGTCATCCTTTGCCCCCCTCCCCCGCCCCCGGGGTGGCGCAGGCGCGGAGCGGGCGGCGGGCGGGGCGGGGGAGCTCGCTCGCTCGCTCACTCTCCTTTCTGCACGCTCCCTCAGACGCCT
>JAJPUD010007184.1:63574-93187 GCA_023553655.1 Myrmecobius fasciatus | reverse complement strand
GCGGGGGGACACCGACAGCAGCGGCAGCGGCGACACAGGCAGCCCCCGACCCCAGCGCCATGAGCGGCGGCGGCGGCGGAGGGGGCGGCGGGGGCTCGCTTCCCAGCCGCTTCGCCGACTACTTTGTCATCTGCGGGCTGGACACGGAGACTGGGCTGGAGCCGGACGAGCTGTCGGGTGAGTGAGCTGGCCAGTGGGGGAGTGAACCCACCGGGGGGCCGTCCCCTCCTCCATTTCTCCCCCTCCCCCACTTCGGGACGGATGGACTAGCGGTGTTTGCCCTGGATCAACTTTGCCTGCCTCCCTTTCTCCCTCCGTCCCTCCCTCCCTGCTCCGGCTCCTCCTGGCTTTGCGCCTCCCCAGAGAACCAAAGATGGGGGACCCCGGAGTCTGCATTGTTCCTCTCCTTGTCTGGAGTGCTCCCCTTTTCCTCGGAGAATGGGGAACCCTGGTCCGGGCTGCATTGCTCACCTCCTTTCTCGTGGAGAGTGGGAGATCCTGATTAGCACTGCATTTTCACCCCTTTCTCCCCCCCCTCAGGAACGTACACCCCCTTTCCCTTAGAGAGTGGGGGACCCTGGCTAGGACTGCATCTTCATCTCCTCCTCCCCCCTTAGTAGTATATGCCCCCTTTCCCGTGGAGAGTGGGGGACTCTGGTTAGGACTGCATTGTCTCCCCCCGCTAGGAATGTACACCCCCTTTCCTTAGAGATTGGGGGGACCCTGGTTTGGGATGTATTGTTTGGAGCCCTTCTCTTCCTCAACATCTCCTCAAGAATGAGAATTAAACCACTGGGAATTACCTCTGAAGAGGCACAGTTGTTCCGGTGCCTCTCCGGGGTCCATTCCCCTTGGGACCCTACTCTCCATCCCCATTTATAAGGAAAGGGGGACTCTGGGTCAAGGCCACATTCCCATTCCCATTGTTCACTCAGAAGTGGCAGGGTTTCCTCCCCTCCTTAACCTCCCCCACCCCTTCCTCCTGATTCCCCTTCAGAAGGAGAGGATTGAGGTGGACTTCTGAGCGTCTCTGTCCTCCCACGTCACATTTTCTGGGGAGATAGGAGTGCATAGGTGGGTGGCCCCCATTCAGGATCTGGAAGGGAACCTGTGAAAGATGGGTGGGTTGATGAAGGGAGACTTGACCAGGCCCCAAATGTCTTGGGACTCTGCTCAGTGGGGATGGATGAATGTCTGGAGGAAGCATTTGCTTGTTCCTCAGTGCTGTTTTTTTTTGGGGGGGGGCAGGTGACTTTTAACCCTTTTCAGGGAGGGGGTAAGATGAAGACTGGGCAGAAATTTACAGTGTACTCTAGTGAATTAAAGGGACCTCCAGCCCAAGTTTCTTTAGAACTTTAGTTATGTTTTGGAGGACATCTCCCCACAGAGGTCTGCCCTTTGGTTGTTGCCCTTTCTTGGGGCCCTTCTGGATTTGGGGCTTTTAGTTTTAACTGAAATCCCCAGTTAATGAACTCCTGTGGGTGAGGCCTTATTCTGGTCTGTCCATGGATTCCTCTGAGGTTACTGTGGTTACTTCATCTGGCCACAGATGTAAGCAGGTTTTCTAAGGGTCCCCAGATTTCAGATCTCCCTAAAAATGTGAAAGAGCAAGATATTTTTTGGACTAAGATGATGGGGATTTTAGGGTATGAATTACCTGCGTGCCTTTCTTTGGTGGACCTCTTCCTTCTGAAAAGGAGATAAAGAAGTGATATAACTGAGTTACCTAGCAATCAGAATTCTGTCTGACCTAGTTATCTCCTCCCTCAGGGGGACAGGTTTGGAAAATAGCTTGACTGGCTTGTGGTTCACATATTGTATCTGGGCTCTTCTTACCTGGAAGCTTGAACTGTGTCATTTTGCTTGATTTCTCTCCCAGCTGATGGTTTGTGGTGTTAAGTTTTGTGGGTTTTTTACATTAAGATTGATATTGAAAGGAAACTCCTACCCCTTTTCTGTAGCAATTGCCCTCACTGTAAGGTGAAATTAGATCATAGCATTCAGGGGTCATTCATCCTGGTGACTAAATTTGCATGTCTTTGGTGATGACAGGACAGTTTTCTTGTTGGTCATGAGAAAAATTCCAGTGACTGCATGTCTTCTGAAAAGATACAGATGAAAATTCCAAAGAAGCAAAACATTGAAAGTCTTTAAAAAAAAAAAAGCCACAACAAACTAAATCTTAGATTTCAACTTTGACAAGATTGGGAAGAGAATTTTATCACTTTAGTTTGAAGTTGAGGGTTAGAGATGGCCTTTTAATTGGATACTTTCTGAGAACAGTGATACTAAATACTTACTACTTAGTATTTGGGGCCTTGGGCTAGGTACTTTGTAACTATTCTCTTTCTTCCCCTTCCCCCCCCCCCAGTCAGTTAGATATTGATAGTAAAGATGCTAATGTTTCACTTTCAGATTTAGCTATTCAATATGAGAATGTAGGACTTTTTATAAATTTTAAGATTTAAAAAGGATCTTAAGGGGATCTAACCTAACTCCTTCATTTAAAAAGGAAAAACCCTGAGGCACAAAGAAGGACTGGTACTTGCTTGTGGTCCCCAGCTCAGATAGTGGTAGAGCTGGGGATTTAGAAGTGATTCTTTGATCTAATCCTGGGACTCAATCTAAAATAACTGATAATAGTTGGCACTTATTTAGTGCTTTCAAGTTTGTAAAGCGCTTTATAATGTTATCTCGATTGATCCTCCTCAAAGCCGCCTGCCTGTAGGACATTATTTTCATTTTTTTCAATGGGAAAGCTGCAGCAGATGACTTACTTAGGATCACAGAGCTAGTGAATGTTGGAGTCTAGATTTGAATTAAGGATTTCTTGTCTCCAGGACCACTGCTCTATTCACTGAGTCATCTACTTCTGATGCTGTTTCTAACCCAATCTAGTGCCAATCCCTCAAAGAATCAACAACTCCCTGATTTTACAAATGTGGAAACCGAGGGTTAGAAATGTTAAATGATTGGCCCTAGGTCATACAGGCATTGAATTGCAGAGGATTTGAATTTAGCTTCGTTCACTCTTCCCAGTACATCAGCTTAGTGTCTTTGGATCTGATTTGACTTTAGCATACACACTTAGTGGTCTTGTCGATTGCAAACATGCTCCTCTAACATCCTGCCATGAAGTATTAGGCAAACCCTCTACTCCCTAGTAAAGTGGCTTTCAGGGCATTCTGGGAGAGGACCAAGGAATCATTTTTGTGCTTTTTGATGTTATCTGAACAGTCAGACAATGAAGTTGCTGTTGGTTTGTGAATTGTCTGCTGCTTGCCACAGGAACTGACTTCTCAGCGAGCTTAAAAAGGCTTCCCTTATAATTAAGCTGCAGGGGTGATTGAAGAAGGGAACGAATTGCAGAAATTGTGTACAGAAGGGTAGTTTTCCTGTGCTGCTGGAGAATTTTTAAATGTGGTGGCAGCAGTGGAAAGCCAAAACCATTTGTCCAGCCTGCAGTCTTTGTATACACGAAGGAATTGATTAAAGGCTCTCCTTTCTGGCTTGTTCATAGGGGACCCTGGTATCCCCAAGGGGGTGGGGGAGAACTGGGGGAATCCTGGCATAAAACAAAGCGAAACCCAGACAGCCTATTGCCTGTTTGCCTGACTTTCGGTTCTAGGGCATCCATAGGCTTCTTGCAGGTCTGCTTCTCTGCGAAAAGGATGATGTCATTGTAACGGAAACTACAGGAAATCATGAATTGTTCCCGTACCTCTGGAGAGGTCCCTAGGAGACTGTGTAAATGGAATTCTGGGCCCCAGGTAGCCAGTCCCTGTCATAGTCCTGCCCCACAGGCGTTATGTAGAACGTCTCTTTGCCAGCTCTGTGACCTAAACATAGATTTAAAGGATTGGAGGAAGTTGGAGCTTGTTTTCTGCCTGTGGAAGGAGGCAGGAGGCACTGTGATCAGCCTTCAGCATTTCTGCCCCCTTTGCAACACTGGGCTTTTGAGTTTGCAGCAACTGAGCTTCCAGTTTGAAGTTATAGTAATAACAGCTTCTGTTTCTTTAGGTCAGGGGATCTTACACCTTTTTTTGTGGCCCAACTTTGGCAGTGTAGGGGAATCTTTGGACCCCTAATCAGAATATGTTTTAAAATGCATTCAATAAAATACATGGGATTACAAAGGAAACCAAATTCATTGAAATCCAGTTAGTATAATATTAAAAATAGCTAATGAATCTCAAGTTTTTAATCCCTACTTTAGCGGGTAATTTATAAAGCATTTTCCTCATAAATAGTCCTTTGTGGTTCATAGTGGCATATTATTATCCCCATTATATAGTTGAGGAAACCAGGACCTAGTGGAAATCAGGTGACTTGTTGGAAGTCACAGAGCTAGTAAGTGGCAGAGCTAGGATTTCACTGCAGATCTGACTCCAAGGCTGATGTTTTTTCTATACTCCCTGCCTCTTATCCAGCTTCCCTTCCTCTTTATTTTATATATACAGAAACTCTGGCCTGGAGAAGTAGGAAGTAACATTTTCCATCGTCTCTCCCCTCCAGGTCGGCTGAATTTCCTTCACACCCCTTGCCTCTGCCCACCCCTTCTCCTCTTTCACCCCCTTCTCCCTCCCCTCCCCCCCCCCAGCACTGATTGCAGCTTTGCAGTGATCTGATGAGCATGGAGGATGAAGGAATTGCTGGTTCGGTTTATGCTGTGACAATATAGCAGGCTCTAAGGCAACATATTTTTTTGAGCTCAGGTTTCTAGTTCAGATTGGGAAAACATGCCAAATATAAGTATCTTCAAAGAAATTTTATTTTGCTTAAAATCAAAGCCTTCCCTCATCTTACTGGATGGGAGTGATGTCAGGGGACCACAGAAGCCTGTTGTCAATGAGACAATGACATTTCTGTAGCATTTCAGAGTTTACAAAAGTGCTTTGCTCACAGCAGCTCTGCTCATATAAGCATCATTATCCCCTTTTTGTGTGGAAGGAAGCCCAAGGCAACCCAGGCAGTAAGTGTCACAGCTAGGATCCTCCAACCCCAGAGCCAGTGCTCTTACCACTGGGAAACACTGCTTCCAGTTATCACAGGCTACTCTGTTCTAAGGGAGCAAATGAAGGTGAGCCTCAGTAAGATCTCAACTAGGACAGCAGAGGCTGAAATGATAGATTGGGAGAGGCAAAAGTGAGTTTTCCTGTGCATGGTCAATGTGGAATAAGGGGAAAAGGACCAAGGCATGATAGGACCTTATAGATTTATTTCTAAAACTCATTTCTGGGATCATTCATAAGAGAAGTAGAACAGTTATCTTCCCAGTGCTTTGTAGTTGTGACTTGAATATGTGATTTATTTCCCTGTGATGTACCCATTCCCCAAGTTTTCAGGTT
Organism: Myrmecobius fasciatus; assembly: GCA_023553655.1. Classification (NCBI taxonomy): domain Eukaryota; kingdom Metazoa; phylum Chordata; class Mammalia; order Dasyuromorphia; family Myrmecobiidae; genus Myrmecobius; species Myrmecobius fasciatus. The sequence continues at coordinate 87,839 of JAJPUD010007184.1, read as the reverse complement.
CTACCTTTGAGGTAGGTACAAAAGGGAAAGCTAGCACCAGACAAGGTCTAGTGACTTGTCCAAAATGATGCAGTTGTAGTGTTATGTATGTCTTGAGATTTGAACTCAGGGCTTCTTTCTGATATGTCATGCTGCCTCCCTTAGGGCATAGTAAGCAAAGTCATGCATCCTAGATATGGAAATGGACGTTGCAGTCAGTAAGCAGGAAGATGCCTTCTCCTTCCCCCTCCCTCCCAGTGGTATTTTCAGTTTAGTTTAACATACAATAGGAAGCATTTATTAAATGCCTCACATGCCAGGTATTGAGCTGAATATTCAACAAAGGGACACCAAGACAGAAAAAGGAACATTCTTTGCCTCTAAGGACTAACTTACTGGGGGATCTGCTGGGGAATTAGACCATTAGGCAGACTAGTATAGATATGATGGTGATTTTTCTTTTTCTCATCTTATTGACAGAGTTTAAATAGAAATGATCCTGGGGCAAATCACTATAATATTGATTTTTGATGTTTAATGTTCTTGCCCAGGTAGATAGATCAAAGGATTTTGTTTTTGTTTTTTAAAGAGGCAGCTAGGGGGTATAGTGCAGGGCTTCTTAAACTTTTTCTACTTGGGACCCCTTTTTACCTGAGAAATTTTTATGTAATCCCCTGGGTATATAGGTATATAAAACCGGTATGCAAATCAAACATTCACTGATAATCATTTTTGTGACCCTCCCTCCCATCATTGCCCTCCTCCCCATTCAGTTTTGAGACCTGGTATGGAGTTGCAACTCACAGTTTAAGGAGCTTTGGCATAAGGGTCTTCCAGACCTGAGTTCAAATCCAGCCTCAGACACTTACTAGCTGGACAAGTCACAAGCTCTGTTTGTTCAGTTTCTTCATCTGTAAAATGGGGATAACATAGGACCTATTGATCTGGTGTTCATGAAGATCAAATGATATAATATGGGTAAAGCACTTTGCAAGCCTTAAAGCACTATATAAATGCTAGCTGTTATTGTTTTATGGCTGCACAAAAGTGTTGAGGTTTAAGCTCACTGACAGTGTCTTTGGGACAACCCTAGTAGCAGATGGCATGACAGGAATAGTTTGCAGTTCATCTTGTTCCCACACGGTTTTGGGTTCTTTCCATGGGGCTCTATATTTTGAGAGTATTTCATTCCATGTGGTTTGGAGGGTATAAGTAGTCGTTATGCCAAAATCTTTTAAGAATGTTGTTCTGTAAGTTTAATGGACCTGTATTGTGTCTGAACAATGATGATCATAAGGATTTTGGACATGGTGATCTAAAGAGGGAGAGAGCAGTTAATAACTAGGGAGAAGAGATGAGCAATATGGTTTTGGAAAGAAGCTTAAGATTCTAAGAGCCACAAATGAAGAGGGGGTTAAATTTTAGATGGAAGCAGGGAAATATGTGCTTAGGCAAATACAAGATCAGCAAATAGGAGAGTTTGGCTGGAAAGAGCGAGGGAAGGGGAGTAGTGTCTGGAAAGGGAGGCTGGATGGAGCCAGACTGCATGCAATGGACTTTAAATGCTAAGTGTAGGCTTTAGGTTTTGTCTTGGAGGCAATGGGAAAACACCAAATCTTGCTTAGTGGAGGGGTGACATGGCTAGATCCACTCTTTAGAAATATTATTTTGACAGCTTTGTAAAAGATGGATCCAAAAGGGAAGAGATTGGAGACAGGGATATCCCTCTGCCTTTTGCAGTGGTCCAGGTGAGAGATGCTGAGCCCTTGAACCAAAGTAGTGGCCACCTGAATGGAGAGACAGGGACAGAAGTGAGAGATGGCCTAAGAGCTAAAATGTACAACACTTCTTAAGGTATAAGTCCTTATGGGGTGGGAGACAGGAAGGAATTGGTGACCTGTGAAGTGCTACCTTTGGAAAAAAGAGGGAATTTTGATCTAGGAAGGAGAGATAATGTGCTTTCTATTGAGCATATTGAAGCTAAGATTTCTTAAAGGACAGTAATTCCTTTTTTTTTTCCTTTCTTTTTTTTTAAATTAATACTTTTTATTTGCAAAACATATGTATGGGTAATTCCTAAACATTAACCCTTACAAAGCTTTCTGTTACAAATTTTTCCTCCCTACCCCTCCCCTAGATGGCAGGATATCCACTACATGATAATTATGTTAGAATACTTAAGAAATCAAATATATGTATAGTTATTGCATCATTTTTTTGTGCAGGAGAAATCGTATCTACAATAAAGAATAATCCGATAAAGGAAATACAATGCAAGTAAACCTCAATAGAGAGCGTGAAAATGTTATGTTGTGGTCCACATTTCACATCCCTCTCTCTGGGTGTATATGGCTCTCTTCACTGAACAATTGGAACTGGTTTGAAGCATTTCATTGTTGAAGAGAGTCATAGGACAGTAATTCCTAAGGGATTGATGCTAGAATTCTTTAATAGTTCCTTTAGCAGTAATTGCCCAATTATGTTATAAATATATTTTTCTTCTATCACAACAAGCTTATGCATGTTTGAAACATTATAGGCTTGTTTCTCTGGTGATTTGGAGTTTTGGAATAAATGAATAAATTGATTTTATCTTTATAACATCTTTCTCATATACCTCTTTCCTTCTCTGACAGTCATCATTCTGTTGTAGGCCCTCATCTCCTTACTCTGAGACTCTTGTGATAGCCTGCTGGTTCGTCTGCCTACTACTAGGCTCTCCCAGAGCCAGTCCAGATGTTAAAACTGACTTCGTAAAGAGTGGTTCTCACCTATTCAGTAAACTGCAATGTCTCCCTTCCGAAGGATCAAATATAAAATCTTCTGTCTGGCATTCAATGCCCTTCACAACTTGGCCCTTTCCTATCTTCCCAGTTTTCCTAAAACTTATCTGTAAAATGGGGATAATAATAGCACCCATCTGCTAGGGTTGTGTGAGGATCAAATGAGATATTTGTGAAGCATTTTAAAACAATGCCTGGTACATTGCAGCTCTTAATAGATGTTATCATTGTTATTATTTTCTTATCTACTTCCCTCTTTGTTATCCTGCAGCTCTAGCCTCCTTGCTATCTTTCTTACACTAGACATTCATTTCCTGATTTGGGGCACTTTCACTAGCAGTGTCCTAGGCCTTGAAAGCTCTCCCTCCTTACTTCTGCCTTCTGGCCTCTCTGGAGCTGAGACATGAAAGATGAACCAGCAGAACAAACAGGAGAACTAGGAGGAAGCAGTGCCAGTGAGTGTGCTGCTACCCAAAGGCAGAAGCAGTTGGAGAGGACTGGAAGTCTGAGAAAAGACCAGCTGACTGTGACTTAGTCATTAAAGAGATCAGAATTTGGGATTTATTAACACAGCTTGGGATAACTGTCTTAAAGAAATTGCACTTTGCTTTTGAAATGGAAATCTGCCCTTATCTTACTGGTTGGTAATGATGTAAAGTAAGCACTGACATTGTACTGGGAATTTTCTGTGCTGGGAGCTGTCAAGTATAGACCAGATAAAGTCCTAGTCCTCTTGGAGTTTAGTATCTAAGAGGGGCAGAGCTGGGCAGGCTGCTGTCTTTGGGAATATAGCCCGAGGAAAGGCCAGAAGGCATTGAATCTGAGGGCTGGTTGATCTCTTAATATGTATTTTTTCTGCTTCAGATGTCTGATTCTCTTCTGGTTTGGTGAGATATGAGAGGCTGCATGTCAGAATGGATGGAGGACCTGCCTCAGAACCAGGAAAACTTGGGTTCAAATCTCCTATGGGCTTTGTGAGTCACTTAACAGCAGTGTTCTGTGCAATGAAGATTTTAAATTGCTGACCATTTGAGTTTCCTTCCTGAGAGTTCTGTACAGCCAATAAAGTCACAGGTCTAGACCACAGGTAGAAATCCGGATTAATATTATCTGATGCACTTTCAGATATATCAGAAAATTGAATGATAGCTTTACTAGGCTGAGAGTAATCCATAGGTACATTTGTTACAAGACTGTGATTATAAAATATGTTCACAAATGGTTCTTTCATTTAATCAACATAGTAATTATTTTGAGGTAGGTAACTCAAGGACCTTTCCTAATTTTGTCGAATTTCAGAGAGGTAAAGTGACTTTTTCAAAGTTACACAGCTAATAAATGACAAAAGGGGCCTTAAACTCTGATTCTACTCTTACTCCTTCCATGTTACTTAAATTAAATATAAGCTCAAAGGGAAGTAAACCATCTGATCTCTGATATAATAGGTCTTAATGAAATCAGTAATTTGTTCTAATCAGCTCTATTAGAAACCAACACTGCCTAAACTTACCTGGGTTGGGAAGAACACTGCTGTTTGTTCTTCATTCTTGAAGAGGACCATGGAGGACCAATGACAACAGGGAGTTAATTCTATATCTTGCAAGTGAATTGGATTTAATTGAGGGAGGGTTGTGTAAAGTCACCAGCCTCACTTTGGATTTTGTCCAGTGACAAAATATAGATCAGGATGACTGAAGATGGCCCCAGATGCAGTGGGAGGCATTAGCGCGTCTTTTCTAGGTCTTGGTTTTCTAGGTCTCTAGGTTTGACTGAGGCAGTATACACTCAATGATTAACGCTAGGTAAGAAATGAAGCAAAAAAGGGCCTAGCAAAAACAAAAAATTCAATCTGAGAGAGGAAAATCCTTATGGTTTCTGACCAAAACAGAAACAATTGCTATTTATCTGGAAGAAAAATGATAGTACATTCAAAAGAAGAAAAGTTGAAACATTGTGGAAAGGAGTGTAAGGTGTGTTTTTTTTTTTTTTTTTTTTTTGGTATGACCTTTTGATGAGAAAAACCCCTTTATCATTGCAGATTGGTAACTCTTTCCCCATATATAGCTGTAGAAGGTGGTATAAGTGACTGAACCACTTAAGATGGTGTCAATTCTGACATTTGCAATTTCTGAATATAATTCTTCTGTTAGACTTAGAAATGGGCACAAAGTGGACATGGTTTTGTTTGTTAATTTCATCATGATAGTTTTCAGGCTGTTAGAAGGGACAGACCACAGAGATTATATAGTTTAACCCATTATTTTTACATAGGAGGAAACAGATTGGAGGAGATTTAGCAGCTTGTTCAAGGTCAAACATTTTATAAATAGCAAAGTTGAGAGTCAAACTCAGATTTTCTTACTCCAGAATCTGGTATTCATTTCACCGTGCTATGCTGTATAACTATTTTTAATAGAATGAGCATATGTAGCCTGAAAAAAAAATTTTTTTTTAACAATTTTAGTTACAAACCTAAAATTCTACTTTAAAACCCCTTTTAAAACACTACAATATTGCAGTCTGATTCAGCAAGATGAAACTTATCATAATGCACAGTACAGCTAAGTGATGTAGTTATTCTTTGGGTAACTTCCTGTTTGTTTACAGGCTGAACAGAAAGAACTTTCTGGCTTTTTTAGTTACCAAATAATTTCTTAATTTAGAAAGTCTTCCTCTCCTGGACTGATTTAAATTTTTTTTTTTTTTTCTTACTACTGGAGAAGAAGTTCCTGCTGTGAAGGGTAGATCATTAGTCATCTGTGATGAATATAATGTTAAGTGAATTTTAAAACTCTTTACTGGGGGAATTTCACTTTCTATGAGAGGGAGGAAAGATGGCTAGATTCAAGTGTATAAATGTGTAGTTCACTTATAAAACTTTTTTTTTTTTAAAGATTATATGAAACAACTCTACAAATAAGAAATTAGGTTTTAACCCATGTTGCTGTGCAACTGTAGGGAAGATATGTCACTTCCCCAGATTTCCATTTCTTCCTTTGTATCATGGGTTCATTAACTGAGAAGTTTAAGGACTTGTCCAACTGAAACACTCTAAGGCAGGGTTCTTAACCTTTCTCATTTTATCCTTCCTGATGAAGCTCAGGGATCCCTTCTCAGAATAATGTTTTTAAGTACATAAAATAAAATGCATAGAATAACAAAGGAACCCTATATTTAAATATTGTTATCAGAACTATTAAACAGGTTTACACACTCCCACATTAGAGTCCTGTTTTAAGAGAATAATACTTAGATCATTCGTTTTTATAGTGCCTCAAGGTTTATAGAGGGATTTCCTTGACTATGTAAGATTAGACTGGGATGTTTTTGTGCTTATTGTATGTTAAACTAAAGCCATATATAGGATTGATTTTTTTGTTTTTGTTTTTTTTTTGGGGGGGGGTTTGGTTGTTAAAAATCCTCTTAACCAAAAATATTTGAATTTAAATGTTGGACTTAAAATGAAAAACTTTTTTTTTTTTTTTTAAATTCTGCTATGTGCCCACTTTAGTGCAAATTTACTTGCATCTGTTTGGGAAGTAAGGCTCAGGCCTGTCTAGCCTCCTTTCAGATGTAGGATCTCTCAATAGAGTGCTACAGTCAGGTTTCTGGACCTGAGTGGTATGTTTTCATTACCCTGCATAGTGAAGATCACTGGGCATTTGTGTCTGTACTGATACAGAGTACTTTGGGGCTTACAAAGTACTTTCTCTTATATTCACTTTTTTGCTCTTCACTACCTTGAGGTAAGGTGAGGGTGGTAATAACAGTAATAATTTCCATGGTACCTTACAGGTAGCCTGGAATGGTGAATAGAGCACTAGTCTGAGATGTAAGACTTCACTTCATGGCATGTCTCTGATACATACTAACCTCAGGGAAGCTCCTTAACTGCCCAGTCTATCAGGATACCCCCTAAGATTATAAATTATGGAATTAGTGCTAACTTTTGTTGGTAAGTAGATGGAGTTTCCTTTTATGGGAGTTACCTTTGTCAGGCAATCCTAAATTCAGTGCCTTTCCCTGTCTCTGGCTTTCTAGTCTCTCAAGGTATCCAGAGCACTTTAATATAGGATTTGCTTTGTTCTTCACCACAACTTTGAAGTTAAGTACTACTGGCGTTTTTACAGATGAGGAAAACTGCAGATCAGGGGGTTGTCACTTGCCTGGGGACACAAAGACAAGAGCTATCCAAACCCCACTATTTGAAGCTAAGTCTTTTTGACTCCCAAGTCCACAAGTCTTTCTACTTTGCTATGATGCAGGATTATCACCAAAGAAACTGAGGACTAGAAGGAAGAAGTGATTTTCTTCAGGGCATTCAGTAACTTGACCCGAGGTCTTCTGTCTCAGACAATGGGCTTTTCCATTATTCAAGGTTGTTTCTTGCCTCTGGATTGCTTTAGTGTGAGCCCATATATTTATTTATTTAAAGAAAAAATATTTTTAAAGCTTTTTATTTTCAAAACATATTCATAAATAGTTTTTAACATTCATCCTCATAAAATCTTGTGTTCCAGTTTTTTTTTCCCTTCCCTTCCACTTCCTCCCCTAGATGGCAAGTAATCCAATAGCACATATATTTATTTGAAATATTTGAAACATTTGAAAATGTTCGTTTTCAATCCCTCCTAATTCTAGTGCCTTCCCTTGGTTGATTATTTCTTGTTTATCCTGCACATAGCTTATTTGTAAATAGTTTTCATGTTGACTGTCTTTTTTTTTTTTTTTTTTGGATTCCCACTCTTTAGCACAGTGCCTGGCACATAGTAGGTTCTTAATATTAAGTGAATGACTGAAATAGAATTAATTTTCTATAATATTTGTGTTTCTAGGGACAGCACAGCATAGTGAATATAGAGAAGAACAAGGGGTGGGGAGGTGGGAGTCAGGAATCAAGAATGTACTTGTTAAGTAAATACTATGTGCCAGGCACTGGGATAAATGTGGCAATAAAGAAGGATTGAGACATTCCCTGTCCTCAAGGAGCACAGGATCTCTACAGAAGAAATGCACAATGATAGAGAGAGGCAGCACCAACAATTAAGGGAATCAGGAAAGGCCTTGAAGGAGATGACCCTTGAACTTAATCCTTTAGGGGAGTCTAGGATCCCCCATCAATCAGTCATCAGTATGTATATTTAAGAACATACATACTATGTGCCAGATTCTCTCCCAGATGCTGGAGATAAAGAAAAAAATGAAATCATTCCTGTTGTGAAAGCTTATTTAAAACCACCTTTTTAGTTCAACTGAAAGTATTGAGAAACATTATTCTTGTCTAAAGTGTGTAAAAGATCAAGTACCAAAGTTTAGGGAAAATGGATTACAGTGCAAAACAAAAAATAGCCCTTATTTAGTTAAGATCATTGCTTTTCCCTTCCTTAGAAGGAGTAGCAGTGATGTCTAGACTCTCTTTCCCCATTCTGAAGGGATTAAGGTATTGATCCCAGAGAGTGGGTCCTTTTGATTATCCCTGGAGTATACTTGATAGAGGGGGCTAAGGAGGAATTGAGTAGTTTTAGGAAAAGATGAAGTGATTCTTCTGTTAGATAGAATAGATCTTTTCCTTTATGAGTTAAGGAGATGCCCAAAGGCATGGGAAGACTGTCCATTTGGATATTTCTTTCTCTGAGCTAGAAATTCTTGGAATTAAAATGTTAAATTAATAAAAATTGTTTCTGGAAGTTCACTTAAAATGCAGAGTGTAGTAGTTTTTTTAAAAGTTATTTTTATTTTACTTTCAAATTTTCTCTCCCTTCTTTACCTCTCCCTCACCCTTTGAGAAGGCAAGAAACAGGATATTCATTATGCATATGAAGTTATGCAAAACCTATTTCCACATTAACTGCTCCAGAAAAAAGTGCAAGAATAAAGTAGGAGAAAAAATTCACTCTCCATCTCAGAATCAAACAGTTTTCTCTTTGAAGATAGATAGCATTTTTTATCTTGAGTCTTCAAATTGTGTTGGATCATTAACTTGATCAAAATAGTTAAGTCTTTCACAATTGATTATTACAATATTGCTGTTATGTATATATTATTTTGGTTCTGCTTATTTCATTTTGCATCAGTTCATATAAGCCTGTCTAGATTTTTCTGAAACCATTACCACCTTCATTTTTTTTATAGTTCAATAATTCCATCACATTTATGTACTACAAATTGTTTAGCCATTCCCCAATTGATGGACATCCTTTCAGTTTCCAATTCTTTGTCATCACAAAAACAGTTCCTATAAACAGTTTTGCATATGTGGTCCTTTTCCTTTTTTTTTTTTTAATATTCCCCCCAATTCAATTTTAAAACAATTTCTTTTTCCTTTTTCTTTGATTTTTTTTTGGGGGGGTATAAACCTAGTGGTAATACTGCTGAATCAAAGAGCAAGCAGTTTTATAGTCCTTTAGACATAATTCTAAATGGTTTCATAGGCCAGTATTATAATTTTTTTTTCCTCTGACCTTGCCCTCAGAAAGCATATTTTTCTTGGGGAAACTAAATATATTTAAAATAAAAACAGTACAATTTTGTGAAGGAAGGTGAGTTTTGAAAGAAATAAAGGATCCTAAGAGAAAATGACTTTAGTACATTCTGTATATGGGGGACAGCTAGGGCAAAGGCAGGGAGGTGTGGGATATAGCATGTCATGTGTGAGAAACAGCAAAGTAGCCATTTTGGCTGGACAATAGAAGGGGAATCATCTAGAACAGGACTTTTTAAACTTTTTCCACTGGTGACTCCTTTTTACCTGAGAATTTTTTATGTAAATGTATAAAACATAGGTATACAAATTAAGCATTTTTTTTGCAACCTCCACATTCAATTATGAGACTCCATATGGGGTCGAAAACCAGTTTTAAGAAGCTGGGATTGAGAACAAGATTGAAAAGGTAAATTGAGGTTAGGTTGTGAAAGACTTTAAAAGCCAGATAAGAGATTCTCAGGAGAATCAAGGAGACCAAAGAACTGAAAGGTTAGGGTGTTTACAGAGATATCAGAATGTCTAGTAATAGAATTCCTTTAAGATACAAGGACCAGTTATGGTAGAGTCAGGGAAATGCCTTAAGAAAGAAAGGAGAATGACTTGGGACTGGGATCTGTATTGCGATACTTTGAGATTGAATGATCCAAGGTGAGGGGAGAGGCCTCTAGGCAATGGGTCCAGTCTGAGCTGAGACAGGAAAAGGGATGCTGCTGATGAGGGACAGCATGAAGTCCAGCTTGGTTGGAATGTAGAGTGATTGAGTGTGTGCTGGGGAGTACGGAAGCATCCTGAAAAAGACCTGGCCTGTAGTCCTGCCTCTGACACATTGAGGCTCAGAGACTCTGGGCAAGCTTGGCTCTTCTCAGTGCCCCAAGCAGTTTTAAAGAACTGAAGCTTCATTGGGCAACATTGCTTTTGAGCAGAGTTTAAATTTCAAAGTAGAGGGAATTGGTATGGAGATTTTGTTCTCACTCTTTCTTTTTAAAAGATTAATTTTTTTTTTTTAAGCATTGTTGTTACTTCCCAGTGACTCCTCCTCCATTCTCTGTAGAACTCCCCATTAAATCAAAAAGGTACAGTTAAGCAGAGCATGTGTGTCTTATTCTGTACCTAAATTGAAAGGAGAGGACTGTTTGGAGACTTATCCTGTAACACTTTATTTTTTGTAAATTTCATTGATGCTTTTTACCTTGCAGCCATTTTTGTGAAAACATTTTTAACTGTATATATACATATATATTTATGTGTGTATATTTATATATACATGCAGATATATATATACACATATCTCACACTATTTGATATGTTTTCTGCACACACACACACACACACACATATATATATACACACATAACACTTTTTTTTTGATCTATAACATTTTTGTATAGACCTCCTTTTCAGAATAATGATTTTAAATACATAAAATAAAATATATAAGGAAATCAACCCCATTGAAATAAAATTTTTCCCATCCAAATTCACAGACCCATTGAAGTCTATTCATACCTTCTAGGTTAAGAACCTGTGCTCCAGAAGGGGAAAAGGGAGGAAGGAAGTAGTACTGTATGATATCTAAGATCCCTTCTAATCCTGGGGTTTTGTGCAGCCTCTCAGTCATCCAGGTGGCAAGTTGTAATGGAGGACTTGTTGGCAGCCAGACCTGTACTGGGCACTGTGGGGATTGTAAGATAAACTAAAACTTTGCCTTTGGGGAGCCAAGTAAATGTCTTTCTGGGGAGCTGAGACCTGTCCCCATGAAGCAAAAAGAGTTTGTTTTCACAGCATGGTTGATTGTGTGGCACATAAAATATGTGCAGTAGTCACCCCTGGGTTATGTTGAGGGCTTTGCCATGCCAGCAGCTTGAAGGTCACTGAGTTTTGTTTTGGAGCTGGGAGGCTGCAACTGTTCAGGCTTTAGTTTGTGCTTATATCCAGCTCAGTCCCACTCTGCTCAGTAGTACTTCTCTCATTTGGCGCCCACCCCAAAATAAAAAATACTCATTCTCTTTGCCTGAAAGCTGACATCAAAATAATAACTTAGCAGCGTCAGACTCCTCTTGTGGCCATCTCCTTTCCTCATATGACCTTCTTTTCTATGGTGTGATGGAGAGGATTCTGGTTTTAAAGACTTGGCTCATTGTCCTGGCTCTAATTCCTACAGTCTGTATGGAGGGTAGAGGGAAGAAAACAAACATTTATTGAGCGCCTATTATGTGCCAAGTGTTTTACAAATATTATTTCATTTGATTCTTCAAAACAACCCTGGGAGATTGGCGCTAATATTATCCCCACTTTACAGTTGAGGAAACTGAGGGACAGATTAAGTGACTTGTTGTTCAGACAGTAAGGGTCTAAGGTTGGATTTGAACTTGGATTTTCCTGATTCCAGGCCCAGTGTACCCCTGCTACAGCTGCCTGTAGTCGCTTCCTCTTTCAGAACTTCAGTTTTCTCATTGATAAAGTTGGGATATCAATAGATGCACAACATTGTTTTTAAGTTAAGGGCTTTTGTAAACCTTCTTGGTCTATAGAAATAGAAGTTGTTTTTCCTTAAAAGATGTAACTTTGCATAACAAACATCCTTCTCTTCTCTGGTCTTCAGTTTGTGTCTCTAAAATTGAGCTATGTTTCTGGACCTCTTAAGTTACAGTTCTGTAGTCCTGGCCACAGGGCCAGGGTGCCATCAGAACATGGGGTGGGCTTATGAGCTGGAGGTCAAAGATAGGGATGTTATCATCATTACTGGCCTCTGACTAGTGTGATGCTCAGTGACATTCAAGCTGCTGGCATGGCAAAGCCCTCAACACAACCCAGGGGTGACTACTGCACATATTTTATGTGCCACACAATCTGCCTGGCAACAATGGCTACACGATGTGTTTACTGCATATCCCTCGAGTTCTTTAAACATAGGTGTATAATAAATGGCTTTTAAATTGAATAAACAATGTATTAGAGAAAAGAAGAGAGTTTTGCCTTCTAGAGTAACTGTAGCTGTAGCTCAATGGCTTCTGGAGCCACCTGTATTTTGGGAATACAAGTTGAAAATGTGGCAGTGGTTATTTTAATTTAAGTGTGAGGTTCTTAAAAGTCATCAAAGAGAGAAAATTTAAGGTCAGTTGTGGGAATTGCAGCTGTTGTAGATTTTAGTTTGGAGATGGTTCTGACTGAGGCAGGGAAAGGGAAATTTTATGCCATTGGTTATCATTGGCAAATTACAGTGGCCATGATTTATCCTGAATATGGGGACAGTCCTTTCTCTTTTAACCACCTGGCATGGCAGCCCAAAACTATTAGTAGTGAATCCTCCAGCTCCCATCCATCATTGGTTCTCAGATGAGATTGGGACACATAGCATCCCTGGTGTAACCCCACTTTCCCTGGGCAGGCCACAGGAATTTGGCTCTACCTTACTTTTTGGGCTAACAAGCTAAGTAAGTCTGGTCAAGAAGTTGCACACTGCTTGGACTTACTGGGTTAGATGGAGGAAGGGCTGAGTGGTTGAGAAACTAGAATTAGATGTTTATCTCTTGAGAAGGTGACCCTTCCACTTCCATCACCTGATGTGACACCTAGGATGCTGATTTTTAGGTCTTCCTCTGGCCCTTGCAAAGTATATTAGACTAAGTGTGTATTGATTATGCTTGTCAGAGTTCTATAATGATGGGAGGGATTAATTTTAATTCTTTCAATGGAGAAACTGACTCAGAGGTCAAAAAGGTTTGGACACAAGATCCCAAGGGTTTGAGGGACAGCTTCTTGAGGGCTTTGCTGTTTAACCTTTTATCTGCATGTTGCAGTTTCTGTCATTTGATCCACATGACTGCTCTGTAAAGTAGTGCTATTATCATCCCCATTTTACAGATGAGTGTCTGAGGCAGGATTGTAATTCAGGTTTTCCAGACTCCCAGTTCAGTCCCCTTGTCTCTGTTTCACCTTGATGTAGTGAGAGGATGAAGTCTAATTTTTACCACTTCTTTTCTAAATGTGGTTAATTTTTTCTCCCTCTTGTCATTCTGGGGATAAATATTTGACTTGCATCAGGGATTTGCCATTCACCACCCACAGGTTTGTTGCTGATGAGTGTTTCCTTTGCTGTGGTTCTTTTTGGGGTGACTTGTGTTTTTTCTCAGAGGTCTCTTTTCTTTGAAAATGGAAAGAAAGCTCACACTGTGGTTTGCTTCTACCAGTCTGAGTTCTCTCTTACTTTCTTCCGCCCCTTCCTCCCTTCATTCAGTGCAAGGGGCTGCCTGCCTTTCTTGGGGGTATAGCCCTGCAGTTCTGACTTACTGTGCCCGCCTGAATAAAAGGAAGCTGTGCCCATAAACATGGATCAGAGAAGTGACAAGGGGCCTTTCAGAGTTTTTAAAGACAGGAAGCAAGAGGAGGAAATGATTCAGAGAGACCAGCATTAATTCCAGGATGTGCAAGACAAAAAAAAAAAAAAAAAGAAAAAAAGAAAAAAACCTTAACCCCAAAACAAACACATGCGTGCCCAGCCTGCTAGCCCCCATTTTGTCAGCTTCTTTGCGTTTCTATAATACCTGGAGTTGTTAATAATCCCTCAGTCTCAGGGGAACTTTTAAGCCGACCCTCTCCAATACAAAAGCATTCTAGTTCATAGGATCATATTTTAGAGGCAAAATAGGTGGATCTTGTCCTTCATTTTTATAGATGGGGATACTGAAGTCCGAAATGACCAACCGGGCTGCCCAGCAAGTTGGCATCATCTTTGGGGACATCCCTGGGTTTCTTGGTCCTCAGCTCCCTCTCCCCTGTTCATATTAGCATTTTCTGATAGTGGGAAAGAGGAATTGGGCTGGGAGTATGGGGGACCTGGCTTCGGGCCCTGGGGCCCTCACTTTTATTCCATGGAATGTGGCCTGAAGGATCCCTTCTCCTCCTGGCACTTGCCCTCCTCCTTTATAGGGTCAAGTCAGAGAAAGTGTGTGAAAACTTTGCATAACTATAAAGTGCTATGGGAAGTCAGAATGTTGCTCTTACTCCAAGTCTCCCTTTTCTAAAAATGAGATTTAATTTTGTTGTCATCCTTTGTTTTTATATTGAGTTAGTTTCTGAATATATTTATTTCCCTTTCCCTCCCCATCGAACCATTCCCTTGTAATAAAAAATGAAGAGAAGAAAAATAAAAGCAGGTGGGTCAAACTAAGCAGCATATCAGTCCAATCTAGGGAGCGTTTAGTAAGTGCCTACTTCTATCAGGCACTGTGCTAAGTGCTGGGGATGCAATCAGTTTGTCCGGCTGTTAACTTCTGCCCTTGAGGACCTTACACTCTATCTGAGGGACAATGCACAAAGTGGGGCCCGGATATTGATTGGATGTCAGTCTGTTCATATGTTGCTATACACTCATGTATATCACTCTGATGTTCCACACTCGTGATCCCTCACCTTTACAGTGATGGAGGAGACTGCCCTTTCACTTTCATTAGGGGGAATATTCTCCCCACTGACACACATTGCAGGCAGGCTGGGGACAGCAGACAGTTTGCCTGAGTTGCTGTGGTGATGAGCAATTTGAGCCCTTGTCTGTGCTCTTGGTGAGCCTGTTTGAACCTGACCCAGGCTGGTCTTCATAGGACAGACAGGGCACATCATCATGGAATTCTTTCCAGCTTGGGTTTGACTGGCAGAGCCTTTGAGAAGACAGAGTTGTCTCTGTCTGACAGGGAGGTTGAAGTGGACGACCATTACCATTACTCCTGTTATTATTATTGTTCCGTAGCCCCATGCCCTAACCCTAAGAGGAAGGAGGCTGTTTTAAAACCAGAGCTCAGGGTGCTTTGTACCCATGTCTGATGATGCTCTGATCGTTTTATAGTTAAGCAGAATCTGCTCTCGGTCATTACACCTACATGAGTCCGAGTTATTGTTGTTCAGTTGTATTAGATTCTTTGTGACCCTATGTATCATACTGTCCATGGGGTTTTCTTGGTGAAGATACTGGAGTGAGTTTGGATTTCCATTCCCTTCTTTAATAGATCAAGCTAATAGATTAAGTGACTTGCCCAAAATCACACAGCTAGTCTGTGCCTGAGGCCAGATTTGAACTCAGGTCTCCCTGACTCTTGCTCTATCCCCTGAGCCACCTAGCTGCCTCAAGACACTTAGTTGTCAGGAGGAAAAGTTTTCTTGCATGCAAATGTCTGGAAGCACTCTCTGCTGAGGTGATAGACTGCTTTGATAGAGTCTCCATGTTGTTATCCTGATGTTAATCAGCCAACGTTATTATTATTTATTTATTATTAAGAATCATACCTACTGTCTACCAGGCACTAGGAGGAGGATACAGAAAAAGAATGAAACTACTCATACTTTCAAAAGATTTTTTCAGATCTAATGGATATTTGTAGACCTTTATTCCTTTTTTTTTTTTTTTAACCACTTCTTTAGTCGCCTTAGCTGTTCCACATTTATTTTTGTCTTCATGGGTTTTTGTCACATGTTTCCTGAAAGTCATCAATAAGTTTCACTCTGCTGCCTGTGATCAGATTCAAGAATGTTTAGGTTTTATTCCAGGAGGTTACTAAGTGTGTGTGACAGCTTAGAACACAGAAAGCCTTCCTAGATTGTCCAGTGTGAGAAGGACCTCAGAGATGATCCAGAAGGGGAAATAGAGAGGACCCGAGATTAAATTAATTTAATCTTGCCACTTTGGAAGGGATCCTAGAGGTCAATGCTTAACAGAAACATGAATCAACTTCGCAGTTTCCTTGAGAAGTCATCTATCTTTTATTTGAAGACCCCTGCTGATAGGGAGCATCCTGAAGGAGTCCATTCTATTGTTAGGCAGCTCTGATTTTTAGGAATCAGTCATTCTGCAAGCATTTTTGAAGCCCTTATCATATGCCAGATTCTATACTGGGTTCTGGATATGGAAAGACAAAAAAGTGAAATAATTCCCTGCCCTCAAGAAGCTTAAATTCCCATATAAGCTTCCATTCTTCCATTCTAGTAAATTCTTTGTTATATAAAAATCTGCCTCCTTGTAATTGCCATCAGTCAGTGCTGGGTCTTTCTTTTGTATCCTAATGCCTGACTTGTAGTGGGCCTTCATAAATATTTGCTGATGGTTTGGAACCAAGAAGAGTGTGTGTAACCCCTCTTATATGGGGTCATTCTTCAGGTATTTTATTTGTAAATAATGCTACTTAGGTACATTAGTACCTAAGCATATTTGTGAGCATTCCTTATGCTGATGATGAATAGATTACTATCCATCCATACTTTCTTCTCTTTCTAGCTCCTATGTTGTGTTGGGATTTAGAATGTAGGTAGAATATAGTGTCTTTACAATGTAGGCTTCTGGAAGTCAGGGACTGTATTGTTTGCTTGTATTTGTATCTCTAGCCCTTAACATGGTGTCTGGCACTTAAAGCATTTGTTCATTTCTACCTATCTATTTATTTACCTAATCTAAGCATCTAGAAAATGTGGGAATCATGGGAATTCTCAGCTGCATTATACCTATATAGGTGAAACTTTGAGAGTCAAGGATAGCAAAGACCATGGAAGATTTACTTAAGCATTCTGAAATGGTATAAGACTTAGATGCCTAATGTAAGCATATGCTACATGTACATAAATTATTTTACTAGTTTCTGAGTGTCACAAGTACTTATAGTCAAAAAAAGTTTTCTTTAGTTGTGAAGAAGACCAGAATTTGCCTAAGGTGCCATGGTCAGTAAGTGGTTTTTGATCCCAAGTCTAAAGTCCTTATTTCCAGATTACTCTCTGTGACTTTGCCCCATCTGACAGCTTTCCGAGCTTCTTAGTACCAGGACCAGAGGGGTGACCTCAGACTATGACATGTAAGAATGACAAAGTTCCTTTTTTGTAGAATAGCTGGGACCTGTTAGTCTCTGTCAGTAGACAGTTATCCATGGACAGATAGCCAAGAGGATGGCATTTCCATTCAGGCTTGTGTTTTTTAGTTAAGTGGGGACTTGGGACTTATGTGTGGAGGCCAGAGCCCCTTCTCCCTGTGCTATTTAACTGCCCTATGACTTTACTGCCCCAGGCACATTTACCTGAATCTAAAACGAGGATAATCTTCCCCATGCTGCCTTTCTCACCAGGTTGATGAGACTATTCATGGGCTTGCTGGATGATGGAAAAACACTTTGTTTGAAGCTTGGAGCACATGACATAGTGTGAAGAGAATGGTACTTGGAATTGGCAAACCTGGGTTCAAATTTGTTTTCTTATACAAATCACTTCCCTTCTCTGAAGCTGTTTCAATCTGTAAAATGGGAGTAATGATAATTATACTACTTTCCTTTCAGAGTTGTACTCTGAAAGTACTCTGTTAACAATGCTTTTACAGAAACATGAGAAGTTGACTTATGATGTCTGGGTCATTTATTGAAGTCTGGGGGGTAGGACAAGGGAATTCAGGTTAGTAAGTCTTTGTCAATTAAGGAATTTTACATTCATAAAGTAAATTTTTATCAAGCACCTGTTATGTGCTAGGCACTGTGCTAAAATAAAAATTGTAATTATATTTTATTTGATCCTCAGAACTATCAGGTGCTATTAGCATGTTCATCTTTAAGTTGAAGAAACTGAGACAACAGGTTAAGTGGCTTGCTCAGGATTACCCTAGTAAGTGTGTGAGGCTTGTTTGGGGGACAGAGAAGTAAAATGGGCTCCTTTGGGTCTGTAGGATCTTTTGGTAGATGGAAGATTGAGTCATCATGATACAAGCATCACTTTGTGACTTTCAGAACAATTGGAGTGGGAGCTTTGGGAACTGGGCATGCCGTAAACTGACATGGGTGGTCCTGTCCATTAGACTTCCTTGCCAGTTGGATATTTTTTTTTTTCCTTTTCTATAACTTCTCTCAAGTTGGTGTACAAGTTGGGGAAGGGATGTGATATTCAGGCGCTGCTGATCCCAAACCCCAGAGCAGAAGAGGCAGTTTTGGAGAGGTTAATGTCCTCTGATCATGGCTTCCAAGTCATCCACGAGCCTTGATGTCTATGTAAGCAGAGCACAAACTCTCTCAATAGTAATTGAGATTGAGCCAGAAAAATTTTGAGTATGGACCCCAGTGACAGTGCTTTAGAGGACCAGTCTAAGATGGGAGAGGCTCATACCAAGGGGCTGGCCACAAAAGGGGGGGGGGGTTTCTTTTCTTTTTTTGCCCGCAGCATCTCTTGAACAGTCTCCTGAAATGGGGAGAAAGGGGTTCTAATCTTTGTAGGGGAGGGCGATTTTTCTAAAGTTTTGAAGTGAGAGAGTTTGGACTGAGCGTTTGGGTCACCTGGCCTCTTGGACACTGTGCCCTTTCATATTCCCAGAGACTGGGGGTTGAACTGGGATGTCTTCTGTGGGATGACCCTCATGTACGTGGATGTGAAGCCGTCTTTGTCCAGAGAGGACAGACGCCAGTTTGACCAAGTGGATGTGAGAGCTGAGCTCCCAGAGGGCAGGAGCCTTGTTTACTTTTTGACATCCCTCTGTGTTTGGAAGAAAATGAGGTTTCTGCAGCTCCCATGCCAGGCCTGTGGTGGAAACGAGATTCTGACTATATTTTGGGGGGAAGGAGGAGAAAACAGACGGTGGTTTGGTTAGTGAGAGAGTTTCTGTGAATGATAAGTCTGGGCAAGTGTGTTTGCATTGCCTTGCCCTTTTGAACTCCGTTCTAAAATAGAAGGTGCCCCAGACTTGGAGGCCTCGGTCCTAGCTGGGCCAGTAGTCTGTGTGATCAAAGGCTGATCTCTTTGGACCTTGTTCTTCTTGATAAAAGGCAGCCATTAGATCATCCTGGAAGGTTTATTTCAGCTCAGTCCTTGGACCTGGGACCTGGACATTTAGTAAAACACTGAATGAACAGTTGGGTCCTTTCCCTTTCAGGGTTTGGGCTTAGCAGCTCAACCTTCGGTAGTGCAGCTCTGTGTGTGTGTGTGTGTGTGTGCGCGCGCGCGCACATCTGGTCAGACTGTCCCCTTTAGCCCTGTAGATTCTGTCCTACAACATCGGGCCCCTTTGGTTCCTTCCTGGGTCAGTGCTCTCTCATTTTTCAGCTGGTCTCTTGCACTGCCTCCAAGTTGGTCTCCCCATTTTAGGCTCTCCCATCTCTAACCCATCTCCTACTCAGCAGGCTGCAGATCTTCAGGTCCCACCCTTGTTCCAGCAGCTTCCTGGTTCCCTCTTTGCCTTAAACTCCAGTGTCAGACATACTTCCTATGACTCTCATGCATGCATTCTACATTCCAGCCCAACTGGCCTGTTGGATATTCTCCTGGGTCCCACCAATGCTTGTGTGCTTTGCATGGATTGTACCCCACAACCGGGATACCCTTCCTCTTCATGCTGTGCTTGGGATGGCAGACTCTAGTCCCAGTGCCTTACCAGGCCTTTCCTGATCTCCTCCTCCCTCAGCATTTTGTGTTTGTTTTGTATTTGTTGGGGACCTGTTTTTCCCTCAGTAAAATGAACACTCTTTGTGTCTCCAGAGCCAGGATAGTGTCTAATTCCATGCCTAGGCCACAGTAGGCACTTACTAAATGCTAATTAAATAGAATTGAGTTCAGTCCTGCTTTGTAAGCTGGCATATCCTTTGCTGCTGTGGTGAGAAAAATCCTTATGATGAACATCTCTGCTTTGTCAAAGGTGCTAGAGGTGATTTTTTTTCCCTGTTTTTCCTAAGGAATTTTAAAATGTAGTGGAAAGAAGACTAGATTTGTATTCAGAGCACTTGGAATCAACTGCCCTTGTCCTGTTTATTATATGGGTGATCTCTGGCCTCAATTTTCTGTGCCTCTGTTTACCCCCTTGAAAAAGGAGATGGTTTACCAGAAAATCTCAGAGTTCCTTTCTCACTTTAAATCTGTAATTCTGTGGAACCTCTTTCCTATATTAAGTTTCCTCAGGAAGTGAGTTTGCCCTGGTTAACTGCCATGTCTTAAAAAAAGAAAAATCCCAGCTGACACTGGGGTTTTAAGAAGTAGCTGGGAGGTCCATCTCCCTGCTTTTAGACAGGCCACATGGAACTCTTGCCAAGTATAGAAATAGAAAGCCTGCTAGAAGTAAGTCTTTAAAATCCTTCAGAGGTGGGATTCCACTTTCCAGTTGCTTTAGACTCTGGGCACTTGGGAAGTTTTTCTTTACATTCAACCCAATTAAAATGGAATTGAATGTTGCAGGCTGCCTGTCCATCCAGCCTAAAGCTCTCCACCTTCAGCATAGAGCTTGTCTCTTTGTGCTTCATGTGTGGCAGGTTGGGGTGGGGGGTAGGGAAAGGGGCTAAAGATCATTTAGATGAAGACCCTTCATTTAAAAAGTGGAGCCAACTGAAGCCCAGAAAGCACTTGTCTAAAGTCACAAAAGTAGTGGCAGAGCCACAATCTGAGCTTTTCTCCCCTCTAAACTCATTGTTCTTTTTACTATATTATCTGCCTCTAGCCCAAGTCCAGACTATAAAAGCTTAAATTACTGTCAATCTTTTATAGATTTCAGACTATAATTTTAAAAAGTAATCTATAATGAATTTAACACTTTAATCAAAAAAAAAAACCCAAACCCAACCTTTTAAAAACAATTTTTTTAAAGAGATTCTTTCAACATATAGATAATTTATCCTTTATAATGGCCATAGAGACTTTCCTCTTTTGTATCCCAAAAAGTGTTTTAGCTGGACACTATTAGGCCACCCTCTACCTGACCAAGAAGCTGCTTGCTAGTCGTAGAGCATCCCCACCCAGTGGCCATCCAGCCTTCACTTACAGACCTCTAAGCAGCAAAGGGTCCTAGCCACTTTTAAGGAAGCCCATGATATCACGCCAGAATTTGTCCCTCTGTAACTTCTACTCTTGGAGGGCACACAGGGTCTGATCCCTTCTTGATGGGATGGCCCTTCAAATATCCAAAGACATTGTTTTTAGGATTATTTTTATTTTGAACTGAATACCAAATAAAATGAACATTTCTAAATACCTAGTAGAACAGAAAAAAGAGATTTGTATGAGAAACTGTGAACGTTTTGTAGTTTGTTTTTCTTTTCAGACATGTAATCAATTCAACATGTCACTTTCCAAGTTGTTCTGCTTGCCCAAGTTGTTCTTGGTCTGCCTGTTTCCAAGTTGTTCTTGGTCTGCCTTTTGTTCACTTGAAGACATTTATCATATTCCTCTGATGCTTCTCTAGGCTGCACACCCTCAGTATCTTGTATGACATAGCTTTGAGACCTTTTCTTGTTCTGTTTGCCCTCTTCAGGGACCCTCTCCTATTGATAGTTTGGCTGAGTGAGAAGCATTCCCCATAATCTTCCTTGTGTTAATTTTGACTCTTGGAAGTGTGTGTGTGTGTGTGTGTGTGTGTGTGTGTGTGTGTGTGTGTGTGATACATAAGGGAGAGGAAAAAGGATTTGGGAAGAAAGCGTAGAGCCTTGAGATTGAAGGGTTATAATAGCTAGCATTTTTTTAATATATAATTGAGGTTTTTTACAAGAACCCATTGAGATAGGTGTTATTATCTCTCATTTTACATATGAGTCTGAGAGAGGTCAAGGATCTTTTTTTCAAGATTACATAAGAAGTAAGGGTCTGAGGCAGGATTTGAATTTAGGCCTTCTGCATTCTCTGTTCACTAAGTAACCAGCATATGGTGGTGTGCCTTTCCTTCATCTTACCTATTACTTAAGTGAAAGGTAGTGACTGCTCAGGAGATAGAGCTATATCCCAGGTAGACTGGAACTGCTTCCTTCATAGACTAGACTGTGGGTTCTTTGAGGGCCATGGAATATTTGAGACATAAGGACCATAAAATACCAGAGGTGGCAGAGACAGAGAAACCAGCTACCCATTTCACAGAATGGTAAACTGAGTACCAGAGAGGAGAAATGACCTCCTGAAGTGAATTCTGAAGCTGGTTTACTTCTTTTTTCTGTGGAGTCCTCTTTACTATAGGAAGCTGATCTTTCTTTTTCAACTGTGATCAATAAATAAAGGATGAACTGATCTGACTCGTGGCCAGTTTGCCTTAAAGGATGCTGCTTGGTTTTCTAAGGCCTTGTGACTGGCCCGTGGGTCACCTGCAAACAGATTGTATATTTTGGCGGTAGAATATGGGCACATGGGAAGGAAGGAGACCCTCCCCTCCTGGGCCCTTGCTGGGGGAATCTGCTTAAGATCTCCTTAGCAAGTTGCTTCCTGTCAGTTAATTTTCCCATTCCCTTTGTGTGTATTTTGTGGTTGTTATTGATAGAAATGATAGTTTTTTTTGTTTTTTTTGAAGGCATCAGGAGTTTTTGTGGTTAGTTATCTAGGCTCCCCGGTACCCTGAAGAAAGCCCGGTTTTAGGCTTCCACTTGACTCTCCCTACTGACCAACTCCCTGGCCCCCAGGCCTTCTTCATTCTCTCTCCTGGAGCTGCCCCAGGGCCACATCAGGCTCTTTTCAAGCCAGGCTGCTCAGCTCTGGCCCTCCTCAGACTCCCTGGGAATTCAGACTCCTGCCCCGGAGATCCAGCCTCTGACGGACGGGCTGGCTTTTACCCCAGTTTGCCTGCAACCAGGCCCCTGCTCTAGTACTTGCCACAGTGCCTCTCCCTCCCCGTGCTTCCATATAACATACATGGATCGTGGCTGCTCACAAGTCCTCAGCGATCTCTTCACTGTGCATTCTGGTGTGTCTAGTGTCCCCTTCCTCATGTTCCTTTCTCTGAGTTTGCTCCAGCTGAACCAGACAGTCCCTGCCTCTGGAACACGCTTGGGATTGCCTCTCCCTTGACTTTACTGTCACTGGCTTCTCTTCCTGAAATGCCCTCTCTTCTGTTTTCCCTCTCTGATATCTGTCCCCATTCTGTCAAGTCCAGATCCATTTCTGTCTCCTCCAGGAAGCCCTCCTGAATGCCCCCATCCTTAGCACTATTGACCTTTCCCTTTGACCTCCTTTTGCCCTTGCTCTGGGCCTCCCCAAGGGGCTTGCTGCAGACTATCCTGCATTGTAGTGACCCATAGTGGGGCTGTAAGTTCTCTGGGATCTTCTCCAAGCTGCCTTTCCTAGAAGGCCTAGCACAATGCTTTGGACACTGTGGGTGCTTAATAAATGCTTGTGGCTCTTGTGGTCTGTGCTGAAGGAGTGGGGGCTATTTCTCCTGTATCCCTGAGCAAGACAAGGGGCATGAGAAGGACTGTGCTGGTGGGTGGCTCAGTGAGCAGCGCTGGGCCAAGAGTCATGGCCTCAGACACTTACTGGCTGTGTGCTCCTGGGCAAGCCTCGTCCCTCTGCCTATGACATGGGCCTCATAGGAGCCCTGACTTCCCGAGGTTGTTGTAAGAGCAAATGAGGTGGTAATGGCGTGGCTGGCACTGTGAGCGGGGGCTCTATAAACGTTAGCTAATGTCATTCTTACTCCTGGCTTACCAGGATGTTTACTGCCTAGTCCATCCTTTGCCGGGGTCACTGGCTGGGCTTTGGTCATCTCCGGTGATTTCCCATGAAGCCCTATAAAGAATGGAGGCACCTGTGAGGCTCATGCCTTAAAAGAAGGGGGAACCTGCCCTGATCTCCGGGGCTTCCAGAGTGGAGAGAAGGTAGAGGAGCTGCCCTTGTCCCCTTGGATCACGGCCACTGTGGCCACAGCTGCTCCAGCCATTACGGCAACTTGTCTGGGAAGAAAAAAAAGTGATCTCTCTGAGTCCCTCGTTTTGAGAGCCTGAGGTTCACCTGCCACCGAGTGCGAGCTCAGTGAGACAGACGGAGCCCCCGCAGCGCTAGCGGTCTGATCTGACTTGAGGCCTTGAGACTCACTGGCAATTTGTTAGAGAGGAGTCCCGAGTCCCCCTCTCCAAAGCATGAGGCCCGACTTGGGACAGGCTGGGCTATGGGGAGGATGGAGACTGGTTAAATGTTAGTCAATGTGTGGGGCTCTGGGGAAGACAATGAGCCCTTGTGGCTCGAGGCCAGAGGAGGGATCTGGAAGCCAGGGGTCTTCTCAGGGCTGTTGTTGTTATCTGAGGGGGCCCTTTGTGGCCAGAGGCCTGGAAGCTTC
>JAJPUD010007184.1:53060-63564 GCA_023553655.1 Myrmecobius fasciatus | reverse complement strand
GCAGGTATTTGGCCTCTGCTAGCCTTCTCCTGGCAGCCTGGGGACTGCTTCACTCTCTGCAGGTGTCTGAGGGAGCCTCTGGAGACGCCCCTTCTCAGAATCCTGGCTTTAAATACATAAAATAAAATCCATAGACTGACAGTTATATTGAAATACAGGCAATGAAAGATGACAAAATCAAGTTCATGGACTGCAGGGTAAGAACCTAAATTGAGGAGAGATCCCAGAGAGATCCAGCAATCACTAGTTTGGCAGTCTTACTAGCCTTGACCAGCCTTGACCTTCCCCTCTCTGAAACTCAGTTTCTTGATCTGTGAAATGGGGGTAATAATGCAGACCTCAATTTGAATCACAGGGTGTTTTTGAGGAAGCCCTGAAATCCAGAAATCTGAGCTGCTAACATCAGATCCTGAGAATAGGTATAAAAATGTTGGGTAAAAACAAAGCATTGTGCAAATTGTAGTGAGAACTTTATTTCAAGTAAATGGAGTTTCAAATGTTGCCCTTACAATAGCTCTGTAAGGGATGTGGGTCAGTTATCATTTACTTCATCTTATAGATGAAGACAGTTACGATCACAGAAGCTGTCTTAATCAGGACTTGAACCCCGATCTTTGGGAATTCAAATACAACCCTTTTCCTAATAATGACACCCCTTTTTACGACGTATAGTGTTTTAAGATCCACCAAACAGGAAATTATTATTCCTATTTTTAATGTTTATAAACTATGATACCATTTCTATAGCATTCTAAATAAAGCTCAAGAATAGAGAACAGTGCGAAGAGGTTTGTAAATAATTTAAAAGACTCCCAGAGATCTCCCAACCTTTTGAGGAGGAGAATTCATTTCAGTTCGGCAGGTATTTGTTGAGTGTTGGCTGTTGAGCACTGTGCTAACAACTGGGGCTATGAAAATGTAAATAAAGGAGTCCCTTCCCTCATAGAACTTATACTGTGCAGGAAAATGATTTGTCATTTCTCTAAAGTCTTGACAAATACTCCCCCCCCCCCCAGGGAGGTGGGGGAGCAGCACTGACATTAGTATGGCAAGGCAAGGGTCTTGTGTTTATGCTGCTGTCTTTGAAGCCTGTTTATGGAGTCCTACAGGTAAATCTTCACCATATGTTGGGGTGGTCCCTTACTCTAGTCAGTCACTGTGACTTTGGTTTTGGAGGGCATGGTGTGACAGATTTGACTTGGTATCAGGCTGTCTTGGACCGAAGATGGATAGTTATGAATGCCCTTTTCACCCCTCTCTCCTCCTTGGAGTTGCTCCTAAGAGGGATTCCAGTAACAGAAGTAGATCATGATTCCCATGAAGAAAAACACAATTATGTAAATCCCACAGTAGGAGATGAGTCAGGACACCCCCACAGTTATTCTGTCCTTGAGTTGAATTTAGAGTAAGGATCTGTAGGTTTGAGGAGAGAACTTTCAGTTAACCTCTAGAAATCCCAGGGATTCCCAGAGAGAGGGGTCTATTGGGGCCATAAACTGGTTAACCTTCTAAATGAGGAACAGAGATAGAGAAATTCACTTTTGCTGTTCACAGTTCCATTGCTGTACGTTAATGTCCTGAATTATAGCAACTTTGGAGTTAAGTGCAGAAGTATTTATTTCCACCACATAATGTTAGAGCTGAAATACATGCAGTCCAACACTTACTGGACAGGTTGTCCTTCTGTGCTATGACAAGCATCCATTCAACTTCCACGTGGAGGAAGATCTTTAGTGATGGGGAATTTGTAGAGCTGTAATTAGGGCAGGGCCATCAGACCTTTTCCTCAGGTTTATTGATAATTATTACAGTCCTTTATCAGGCAGAAGCAGAGCTTAATGCCAGTTTCATAAAACTGATTAGTCCCAAGAGGAGGCTCTCAGGTACTGGACTTCTTTGTCCTACAGACTTCCTTCCTCACTCCCTTCTTCCTGAGCCTGCCAACAAGGGCTTTGTCCCAGCTTCTTGGAGTCTTTATTCGCTTCACCCAATCAATAACTTGCTAAAATGCCTAGTTATGCTCTTGAAATCACCTGTCCTCTTTTTGGGTAGCTCTTATTGTTATGAACTTTTCCCCATTAATTGAATTGAAATCTGCTAACCCTCTGGAACCAGAGCAGGACCAAATGATAGCCTGATAGGCCTTCATAAAAAAATACTTAGCCAGGGGTCATATTACTTCCTAAGTCTTTTCTTCTCCAGGATAAACATGCATAGTTTGCCTCATGGATCCTTGTTTGGCCTGCTCTCCACTGTCCTGATCATTTTCCTCTGGACACACTCCAGTTTTTCAATTAGGATAAAAACTCCTCTCTTCTGTGCGAGATGCACCTGTCTACTTTGTAAAACTTTTACATCATCTCCTGAGTGAAGGAGACCGTGTTTCTTCTTGTTGACTTTGTCTGACAGTTTATGAGAAATTTCTTCACTTTCTGAGGGTGTTTTAGCATCCATCCCTGAGCAGTAGTGGAGCTGTGTGCGATGGCTTTGGGTGTCATGCCATCTCTGAGGCCTCTGGAGTCTGGCTGCTTCCTTCCCTTCACTCCTTTCTGGGTAGTAGATATGGCTGTGTCTCACAGCCTGCCTGGATGATGGGAGACCCATCAGAAGAGTCTACTTCTACCACAACCAGAGGAATAACTTGGCAGTATTATAGACCATTGGAGCTGGGAGGGACCTTGGAAGATAAGATGTTAGAATTGGGAGGAACCTCAAGAACACAGGAAAAAGCTTGTTAGAGCCAGAAGAGATCTTGGAGGTTAGGACCGTGCAGAGAGGGACTTTTGGAGACCATGTTGCTCATCTCTTCATTTTTCCAAGAGGAGAAACTGAGGCCAAGAGAAGGCAACTGTTTTGCCCAAGGCCACAGTGAGCTGGTGGCACACAGACATGGAGTTGGGAGAGGGGCTCAGATGCCGTGTTGTTCCACTTATTGGCTGCTCGATCTTGACCAGATTGCTTCTCTCCTCTGCACCTCGGTTTCCTTCTCTGTAAAATAGGAGTGTGACATTGTCTCTAAAGGAAAGTGCTCTTTCCTCTGTGACAGGCTGCTTCCCATCAATGGAGAGCTGACCAGCTGAGGATGACTTTATACCCACGGAAACACATGGCACAGCCTCCATGGGCATAAAGGGCGGGGCTGGCACCTCCTTCTCCAGAGGGGATATCTGTACAGTGGGGTCCAGAGTGACTGTGGTCTTGGTCAGGGAGCCTCCACACTACTGACATAATCATAATAGCAATTATTAATGTGTTTTGCACATATAACATGCTAAGGTTTTACCAGTGTTATCTCATTTGACCCTCACAACAGCTCTGTGAAGCAGATGCTATTTATGCTCATTTTCAAATGAGGAAACTGAGGCAGACAATGTGAAGTGACTTGCCCAGGGTCACACAGTTAGGAAGTATCTAAGACCAGATTTGAACTCAGGTCTTTGACTTTAGGGCTGATGCTGTCTCCACTGTACTCTTTGGCTGTCTCTTAGCATCATGCATAACTAGGTGATCCCAGGTACACTGACTCAGCTTTAGGTCCAAACTTCTTCTTGCAGTTCCTGGAACCATCAGTGTGGTTGGTGTTCCTCAGACTTGGCCTTGGAAACACCCAGCTTAACCGTCTTCCTATTTCTGGGTATTGTTCTGATTCTTCATCTGCTACCTTGATTCATATACTCTGGGTTTTCCCCGGTTTCCACATGCTTTTTTCCCTGCCCCTGCCTTTAATACTTCTCTAGTGGGCTGTTGACCTCAAGCCTTCCATTCAAGTGGAGAAATCCAGTCCTCTCCTTCTCTCAGTTCTTCCTTGCCATATGGGGAATAAGAGGCAGGGGGGAGGGGGGAGGAAAGGAGAGAAGTGGGCATTGGACCCCTCCTTCCTCCCTCTGCATGGCCTTTAGACAGCGACTGGTTAGAGAGTGAGGAAACCGGGGTTGCCGCTTTGGAGGCATCAGGATGTCGTTTTGAGATAAGACTTTCTTCTGCTCTCACTATGCCCAAAGATGGCAGCTCCTAGGACCCTTGCACAGCAGAATGCAGTATTTGCATTTTGAGGGGACCAAACCTGTGATTTCAGTGGTTAAGAAACTTCTTCCTATCAGGGACCTGCTCAGCAGCTCACTGACTTAGACAATTACATTTCTTAATGTCTTTAAAAAAATTGAGCTAGGTTTTGGAAAAAAGTGAAGTTAGTAGCAAGATTTCCCCCTCCTCCAAATCCTATGATGTGTTTGGGGATACAAAGGTATGTTCTCTTCCTTAATTTCTCTCCTCAATCTCTCTCCCTCCTTCCTCCTCTCTGTCTCTACACACACACACACACACACACACACACACACACACACCCTATATTTGCATGCATGCACACGAGCACATAATACACTGCCTTCTTCCAGAACCAAAGCAATTTCAAATAAGTGTTTTGAGAGTGAGCCCATGCTGCTGTCCCCCGGGACTCTCCTCAATGCCCCAGACACCCCCCTGCAGGGCCGAGCACACAGGGCTCCCCAGAGTGGGCCTGCTGCAGGTGTTCCTGAGAGCCCTGGGCTGTGCTCTCCGGGCCCCACGTGACCCAGGCTGATTCCGCTCCGGGCTTGCTGTAATTTGGCACCATTGTTGCCACAGCTGTCTGCAGCTGTGTGCTCATTTTGCCTGTCCTCTTCAGTGAAGATTACCAAGTTTATTTTGAGGCATGAAATTTCCTGAAATGGGAGATTTCAGAAGAACTCAAGCAGAAGGAAAAAGAATAAAAAAGCAGTTGGAGCTCTGGAAGTTGGTCTGTGAAAGAGGTCTGGGCATCCCAGGGACTGATGGAGCCCTTTGGTTCTGTCATGCTAGAAGCCGCCGGGGGGAGAGGTTTCTTTTCCCATCTTCATGGAATAAAGGAAAACAGGGACAGGTTTGGGTTCAGTGAAAGCGAGCTCCGAGTGCCGGTGTCTGGCCTGGGCAGCCGCACCCTCGGTACCCGCTCCATCCAGTCCTGGCAGCTCCTGCCCATAGCATTCTCTCCTTCCCAGGTTAGGCAGGCGGGCAGCTTGTGAAGGGCCGACCTCAGCAGCTTGGTGCCAGGCCAAGACTCCGCTCGGAGGCCGGGGTGCTTCCTTTGGCCAGCCCTGGCTTCCTGCGTGCCGCCTCCTGGTCCTGGTTCATGTTTCCCTCTCCTCCCCGGGGCCTCTGTGGGTTTCCCTGGTCTCCTGGGCTCTCTCCTACCTGCTGAGTCCTCCCTGTGAATGGTGTGTGTGAGAGCAGGGCCAGGCTGCTGGGCTGGCTGGGGGCGTCCGTCCCGGGGGGTGTCCATCCTGGGGGGGGCTGAGGATGGGAGGGAGAGGTGAGAGGCCTAGGAACCACGTGGCTGGCCCGGAGTCGGACGGCGGTCTCGCTGTGTTGGGCTGTGCACCCCCTCGTCCCTCTACTCGCTTGTAACGTTCTGTTGTTTCATTTGTCACCTAGCTTTATGCCAGTACATACGGGCTTCTAAGGCCAGGGATGGCAGCAGCCCTTTCATTGCCAGTACAGCAGAAGGTAAAAACCAACTCGGCCCAGAATGACCAGAGCTTTCTGGTGGTTCTCGTAGGTGGCTCTCTGTGATGTCTTGTGCCCTTTGACCTTCTCACTTTCCAGCTCCTCTCTGTAGGTGACGGGTGCTCTAATGCTCTTCCTTCTGTTTCTGTATTTACTAAATAATTGTTAAGTTTTAAACGCCTCTAACCCAAGTGGGGAGGGGAGACAAGAGAGGAATTCGTGGGATTTCATGTTTCTGAACTGACAAGATGCCTCATTTGATTTGCTTATTAAAAAAAAAAAAAGACAGCACACCAAGAATCTGTTTTTCTCTAACTCTTGTATCCTTTTGGTCTCTTTGTGCTTTTCAGAGATGTTAGAAATGCAGATTGCAGTTAGGATGCAAAGCAGTTTGTTGTTTTGCCATGTCACCAGTGCAATACCAAACAAACACGAACCAGCTCCAAGCAGCTTGTGCTTCCTGGGATTGAGTTTCCTTCGTTCTCATGACTATCCTTCGTCATCCCTACCCTCTCCACACCAAGAAATAAGAAATCAGAAATGTGTGTGTTAATGTCCCACTGTAAAGAAAAGCACAGACAGATAGCAGTGCCCTTCGTAACCACTGCTAAACCATTTCTGTTTCCTTCCTGCCCTCATCACCTCGCTGCTCTCGTTCTTGGCCCACTAACCCTCCTGCCTTCCTTCCTCTGTTTGGCTGTGTGGCCCATGTCGGGCCCCTGGGGGCCCCGAGAGAACGCTTCAAGACTTTTTCACCATCCTTTTTTTCCTCCCAGGAGAAAATTTTGAGCAGACACCCCTGAGACGGACATTCAAATCTAAGGTTCTTGCCCGATACCCTGAGAATGTAGAATGGAATCCTTTTGACCAAGATGCGGTGGGAATGGTGAGTACCAAGCCTGGAGAGCTGGGGAGATTCTGATCAGAGGCCGAGGGCTTGGAAATAGTGAAAGCCGATCTGGTTTTAGTAATCGGAGCAGGAGGAGTGACCTGAGCTGCCTGAACGCCCCTGGGTTGCGGTGACCACAGACCACAGCTGTTGACCCAGATACATTCTGCAAACAATTGTAGATAGTGTGGCCCACGGATTAGTGTCCTGGTCCTGTAGTTGAGAAGCCCCGGGTTCAAATCTTACCTCAGGGACACCTCCTGGGCAAGGCTCTTCCCCTTTCATGACCACAGCCAGCAGAGTACTCGCTACTCTGCATCAGCAGCTCCATGCTGCTGTGATCAGAGGTCTAAATCAAAACCAGAGTACGGTAACAAATGCCCATGGAGCAGAACGATATCCGGCAAGTGCCTACTGTGTGCAGGCCCTGGGGAAGATGCAGATTTTAGAGAATATCCAGCCCCTGCTCTGCTGTGTCTCACAGACTAGTGGAGGGGGGTGTGTGTGGGGAAAACAGAACAGGACACAAACACTGCAGTATGAAATAACGTCTGGCACCTCTTCCTAGGATTGTAAGATGAGTTTACACCCAATGGACAAGTCCATTCTACCCCTACAAGTGGGGGTCATCCAGCTGCTTCATGAACACTTGTACTGATGGGAAGTCACTCCCTTATAATTGGAACGTCTTCCTCATTCTCTTGTACTCTTCCCTTAGTACCAGATTCTTCAACCCCCATATGGGGTCTTGTAACTGAATGTGGGGATCATGAAATTATCTATTTTGCATATATATATATATGTGTATCTATATTAGCAGCAATTGTTTTATTTGTATATTTATTTTATATACCTATACTTGAGGTCACATAAAAATTTCTTGGGAGAAAAAGAGTTGTGAGTGGAAAAAGTTTAAAAAGCACTGCCATAAGGAAAGTGCTGATTTGGGGTCAGGCCCCAACTTAGAAGCCTGGCTCCGCCACTTGGCCAGGCTCCCTCTCTTTTGTGACTTTGGGGAAGGCATTTCCCCATTATGGGCCTCAGTTTCCTCATCTGTAAAAGGTAAAAGAGGTTGGACTGGATGACCTCCCAGATTTTTCCTATGAAAGTACCTCCCTCTATTGAGCTGAAATCAGCCTTTTTATTTACATCTGGATTTTGCTTTTGCTTTTTGTGTCCTGGATCTGGTGGGCAGTCTGGTGAAGCCTGTTGAGTCTCCTCAGAGTCATTTTTAAATGCATAATACAAAATATTCAGGATTACTAAAAAAAATCAATGATACTGAAATTCACTTACTTAAAACTTTTTTTTTTTAAAGATCATAGATAGACCTGAGGTTAAACTCTTGCTTCACATCTATTTTTCTCAGCTCAGTGCTGTTCTCTGTACTGACTAGAAATCACTCAATCCTCTTCCAAATGATGGTTCTTCCAGTGTTTGGAGGCGGGATCATGACTCTTCTTAAGTCTTCTCCAGGATAATGTTTCCTGATGCATCACGTGAACATCAGATCTTGTGGAGATTCGCCCCCCCCTTCCCCTTGTCTTTGTGTATCACAGAGCAGCTGAAATGGAAATCTTAGCCTTATCAACACTCTAGATGACTTTTCAGGGCTGATATATAATAAATACCATCATCAAATGTTTGCATAAGCACCAGAGGCTGTGCAGTCTAATGGAGGGAGAGTTGCGCCTAGAATTGGGAGGACCTCTGAGCCATTCTGGTTGTGTGACCCTCCCAGTTCATTGTGGCCCCTCTCTGAGAGTTTAAGTCATGACCCCCTTCCACTGTATTGTGGCTCTGGTTCATCACGTAGCGCGGAGAGGCAGACCATGCAAGGGACTACAGACCCAGCTGCTGGAGTAGCCAGCGTCTGCCCCAGGAGCTGGCCTGGCGGTCTGGGCCTCCTGTGACTGTCCAGGACTGTCTTGCCCGTCGAGGTCAGAGCCCGACTCTGGGCATTGGGCTTCCACAACAGCCTGTGCTGTGCCCTGAGCAGGCTCATAATTGTCCCCTTGTAGGCTGGAGAAGGGGAGGAGCCGGCCATCGGTCTGGATGCTTGTCACTAGCCGAGGTCCCTCTCCTAGAGAAGAGAGGAGCATTTTCCTCCTCCCCAAAGGGGACTCTTTTTGCCTCTTACAGAATTGACTCACAATTTAAAAAAAATCAGGGGCCCCAGCCCTTTGGCTTTGGCTTTTTGTCTTGCCCCGTTCCTTCCTCTGCCTGACTGCTCCCTGCCAAAGGCTGTGTGAGGATGTCATCTTGTCCCCGTGTGTGATCTGTTTGCAGCATGTTGTAGCTTGTGAGGGAAACAGATATTCTACTGGCCCCTGAGGGGCAGGAGGCGGGGATGGGCTTTCTGGACTCCTCCCCTCCCATCTTCAACAAACCCTTGTTCCACGGGAGCCACAGTTATTTGGGGAGAAGTGTAGTGGGCTGTGGGGCTCCCCCTTCTCAAGCCCCCCTGTGGAGGAGGATTTATGGGAGCCTGGGGGGTAAGAGGCAAGCCCCCAGAAGTCAGATGTGTTCAGTGGAAGGCTGGCCGAGTTAGTGAGGATGCTGAGGCGTGTAGTGTCAGCATGGGGCTGAGGATCAGCCGTTCCACATGTGTATGACTGGGCCAGGGAGCCGGGGTTTAGCTGCCCACATCCTTGAGCTTTGGGTTGGGTGGGGAGGCTGGGGCTTCTTGGGCCTTTGGCTGTACCTTTCAAAAGCAGCAGCTCGGTCTGAGAGATGACACAGGGAAAGATGCTCCAGGCTGCTGCCTGAGGCTGGATCTGTGTACCTGGAGAAGGGGGGTCTGCTTGCCAGGGAGACCCTGGGCCTGTGGCCGCTCTCCCAACATGTCTTAGATATGTGTGGCTGCCTGGCAAGTGAGCTCCTAGGAGGGAAATGGTGAGTGGCCCTCCCAGGGCCCCTGAGCCTGGCTCGTGCTCAGACTCTTTGTTTCACATACACAGGCACACATACTCATTCCTAGGTGTGTATACACAAATGCATAGAGCTTAAATCCCGCTACCTCCCTGAAACATTTTGTGGTTCTTCGGGCCAAACGTCAGCTCCTGCTTTCTCATATTTCTTTTTTTAAAACTTGATTTTTATGTTTTGTTATTTTTGTTTTTGTTTTTATATCATCTAGATTTATTTTCCTTGTATCCTTCTAATTCCCCCCTAACCCATAACCATCTCCTATCAAAAAAAAAAAAGAAAAAAATTGAGGAATAAGAGAAAATCATTAAAACTTAACAATGATTTGACAAAAAAAATCTGATTTTTTTATGCAGAGTTTTATGCAGAGTCCATATCTGTGGACCTCCACCTCTACAAAGGAACCAGGAGAGAAGTCATCTGGTATTCCTTTTTGGGGGTGGAGCTTATTCTTTATCATTTTGGGGGGTGTTTCATTCTGCATTTACATTGTTGTTGCTGTGTGTATTGTGTCTTGGCTCTGCTTCCTTCCCTCTGCATGTAAGTTCTTGTAAGTCTTTTCAGGCTTCCCTGTGTCCCCTGTTCTTTCCTCCAGCCCAATAATAAACCAGTGAAAATCCACCATTCTTCTCTTTTCTTAGAGCACTTTGTCCAAACCTCTTCTTTGCCCTTACTACATTTTTTGTGTTATTTCTGTTACGATTGATCCCCCTTTCTCACTCTTTCCTACGTCTTTCTTTGTCCTCCAGGCCAAGGTGTCTTATACCTAGCTGATGCTTAATAAATGCTTGTTGATGTAATAAGCCCATCCCACAAGGCACCCATGCACATAAACCCGTTTTTAATATATAATACACATGTACTATTCTCATGCAAATTGACTCCAGATCTCTGGGAAACATCTAGAAAAATTCCCTGGTGCCGATTTCAAAGAGGCTCGGGGTCATGAGACATTAAGCCGCTGAAGCTTCAGGCCCACAGATAATTTATTGTTTTATTCTTTTAATTGTTGTAGAGAGGCTCGCAGATAATTGTCTTGGAACACACTCTCATTTTAACTTTGGGATT
Source organism: Myrmecobius fasciatus (assembly GCA_023553655.1). Classification (NCBI taxonomy): domain Eukaryota; kingdom Metazoa; phylum Chordata; class Mammalia; order Dasyuromorphia; family Myrmecobiidae; genus Myrmecobius; species Myrmecobius fasciatus. The sequence goes on along the minus strand of JAJPUD010007184.1, from coordinate 53,159 downwards.
TCCAGCCTCCGTGATTGTTGTCACGCTTCCCATTTCCTTGTGGATTTCAGGCTCACGGAGGCAGAGACATAAAATGATGTGTCCACCATAGTTAGTAAG
>JAJPUD010007184.1:42284-53050 GCA_023553655.1 Myrmecobius fasciatus | reverse complement strand
CAGCCGGCGGGCTTCACTGCACCCTTTTAGGTTTCCCTTTCTGAGCTCCGTCCCAGGCCGGCCCTGCATCCTCCGGGTCGGGCAGAGCCAGCGTGCATCCTGGCGTCTGGGTGGCCGCGGCACCCCTTTCTCTGCTCACCCCTGGCTTTCTCTTTTGCAGTTGTGCATGCCCAAGGGGCTGGCGTTCAAGACCCAGGCTGACCCCAGGAGCCCCCAGTTCCACGCTTTCATCATCACACGTGAGGACGGATCCCGGACATTTGGGTTTGCCCTCACCTTTTACGAAGAGGTGACCAGCAAGCAGATCTGCAGCGCGATGCAGACGCTCTACCACATGCACAATGCCGAGTATGACGTGCTCCACTCCCCCTCCACCAACGGCAGAGAGGGCGGCGGGGGGCCTGAGGACTGCGGGGACGGCGCCCCCGGCTCCAAGCTCCAGCGCTTCAACTCCTACGACATCAGCCGGGACACGCTCTATGTCTCCAAGTGCATCTGCCTCATCGCGCCCATGTCCTTCATGAAGGCGTGCAGGCGGGCCCTGGAGCAGCTCCACCAGGCCGTCACGTCCCCCCAGCCCCCCCCGCTGCCCCTCGAGAGCTACATCTACAACATCCTCTACGAGGTGCCCCTCCCCCCGCCAGGCCGGTCCCTGAAGTTCTCGGGGGTCTACGGACCCATTGTCTGCCAGAGGCCCAGCACCAGCGAGCTGCCGCTTTTTGACTTCCCTGTGCGGGAGGTCTTCGAACTGCTCGGGGTGGAGAACGTGCTCCAGCTGTTCACTTGTGCCCTGCTGGAGTTTCAGATCCTGCTCTACTCGCAGCGTAAGTCGGTTCTCCCCTGCGCGCCCCTTCCCCGCTTTCCCGTTGGCTGGTTCTGGTGGTCCGCAGCAGTAGGGAGTGCAGCATCACTGGCAGGGGCTCTTGCTGATGGAAGTGGGCTCCGGACCTCTTTCTGGGGGGGGGGCACTGTCTTGGGAAGGAAATGGACTCTGCCTGGCAGGGCCCGTGTGCTAGAGAAGAGCCTGGGACCCCAGCCTTGGCCCGAAACTAACTCCTGGAAAGGTGGTTGGAGCTGGCAGTGGTCAGGCTGAAAATAGGCCCGGGCCGGGGGCAAAAGGGATCGAGCTGGCTACCATGTTTATGTGGCTTGAAGAGTCAGAGTAGGCCCTTTCATATGTTTTGGAGGGAGATGAGGGAGGATCAGTTTATCTTTTAGCTTTAAAGTGAAGAAAAAAGAAAGCACTGGACTAACAGATTTAGGGCAACCAACAGAGAAGAGCTCAGCAGGAGACCAGTGGGAGGGTGAGAAGTATGCTGGGCTTTGGTCCAAAGATTGGAGTTCAAGCTCCTGTTACAGCACTTTGGACAAGATGCTTCCCTTCTCTGGCCTTCAGTTTCTCCATGTGTATAAAGAGGGAATTAGGTTAGATGTACTCTAAGGTCTTTCCCTAATGTCTGTGATCCTAAATTCCAGCTCCTTGAGAGGACCAATGACATCAGAAAGATGATGTCATGGCATGAAGGTGAATTGGATTTAAGTGAGGGAGTGCTGTGCCAAGTTACCTGCTTCACTTTCTTCTCTAGAGCATCTGGGTCCAGTGATAAGATAGATATAGAATCAGGATGACTGGAGATGGCCCTGGATGCAGTGGGAGACCTTGGCCTTTTAAACTAATATCTTTCAGGTCTCAGTTTGAGACAACACTCAGTGAGGGATGAAGGCCTGATATCAGTGGTCCCATGCCATAGGTCCCTGCTCGAGCCTCACTTGGTCATTGTTTGGGTTTTGCTGGCCCAGAATGAATACAAATAGCAATTCTTTTTGTTTTGGCCAGAAATTCTGAAGGTCTTCCCTTCCCAGATTGATTTTTTTTTTTTTTTAAACGAAGCCATCCTGTGCCTCATTTTTTAATCTAGCCTTAATTACTTATTGGGTGTTGCCTCAGCAAAACTGAGACACCTGAGATAGTTTAAAAATGCCAAGGTCTCCTACTGCATCCATGACCATCTCCAGTCGTCCTGATTCTTTATCTTATCATTGGATCCCGATGACTCCAGAAGAGAAAGCAAATCTGGTGACCTTGCCTCACTTAAATCCAAATCACTATTCCTAATGTCTATGGTCCTTTTCAAGAATTAAGGACAAGCTACAACAATCAAACCGGCAACAACACATATTCAGTTTTAGTTTTGGTTTTTAATTATTTTTCTTTTTGCCCTTTTTTTTAAGTAATAGCTTTTTATTTTCAAAACAGATGCAAATATAGTTTTCACCATTCACCCTTACAAAAACTCATGTTCCCGATTTTTCTTCCTCCCTTTCCCCTTCCCCCTCCTCTTGACAGCAAGTAATCCAATATAGGTTAAACATGTGCAATTCTTACATACATATTTTCACATTTGTCTTGGTGCACAAGAAAAGTCAGATCAAAAGGAAAAAAAATGAGAAAGAAAACAAAAAACAAGCAAACAACAACAACAAAGTGAAAATTCTATGTTGTGACCCACATTCAGTTTGGATGCAGATGGCTCTCTTCATCACAAATCTACTGGAATTGGCCTAAATCACCTCATTGTTGAAGAGAACCATGTCTATCAGAATTGATCATCATATGGTATTGTTGTTGCCGTGTATAATGATCTCCTGGTTCTGCTCATTTCACTCTGCATCAGTTCATGCAAGTCTCTCCAGGCCTCTCTGAAATCATCCTGCTGGTCGTTTCTCACAGAACAATAATATTCCATGACATTCATATACCATAATTTATTCAGCCATTCTCCAATTGCTGGGCATCCACTCAGTTTCCAGTTTCTAGCCACTACAAAAAGAGCTGCCACAAACATTCTTGCACATGTGGGGCCCTTTTCTTCCTTTATGATTTCTTTGGGATATAGGCCCAATAGAAACACTGCTGAGTCAAAGGGTATGCACAGTTTGATAACTTTTTGAGCATAGCTCCAAATTGCTCTCCAGAATGGTTGGATTCGTTCACAGTTCCACTAGCAATGTATTAGAACAACACATATTTGTCAAGCACATGTTGTGAGTGAAACTTGACCCTAGGAGGAGGATGCAAAAACATGTCAAGCAGAAATAGAGACCCTGCTTTCAGAGAGGTTACTGTCTAGTAGCAAAATGGTGATGTGTAAGCAAATATATTAGAAAAGCATTGTGGTACAGAGCAAAGAATCTTCCTTTGGAGGCAAGAGAGAGATGTTATAAAGGTAAAGTTGACCAGCCTTGGCAACAGATTGCATGGGGTGGGGAGTGCAAGGGTGTAACGAGTTGAGGATGATCCCCAGTTTTCTTCTTTGGAAGGTCTTGCCCCTTCTGGGTTGAGGGCCAGGCTTTTGTTAACCTTAAAGCTTGCTTGTAAATGGGAGTTATTCTCATGAGGGAAAGTATAATGAGGCAGAGGAAAGCCATAGACAAAGTACTGAAGGAAATTTTAAGGAGAAATCACTTTCAGCAGGAGGCGGAGGGTGGGGGGGGGTGGCAGTAGGGAGAGAGATTGGGAAAGGCTTCTTGGAGAAGGTAACAGCACTTGAGCAGGTGGTCTGCTGGTTATAATGCTGGACCTGGAGTCAGCAAATGCTCAGTTCAGAGCCTATCCTACATGTGTCCTAGTAGTGTGAGCCTGGGCAAGTCACAGCCTCCCCCAGACCTCAGTGTCCTCATCTGCAAAATGGTGATAGTAATACTTTACAGGGTTGTCATGAAAATCAAACGAGACTATAAATAAAAAGCACTTTGGCAACCTTGACACATACTGTAAATGTTAGGTTTTATCACTGCGTCTTGAAGGAAAAGGATTATTTCCACAGGCAGAGAGGAGGGAGCATATTCTAGGCATGGAGCTGCTTTTGTAAGTGTGAGTAGGGGAGGTGGGGCAGGATACCCTTGGGGAAGAGCCTTCCTTTATTCCTGTCTCTTTTCAGGATCCTGTTTAATTAAGTGGACTGTCTAAGGTTGAGTAGGGGAATCAGAGATCAGGGTGCTTCTTGTCCCAGTGGTCTCCCCATGAGATTCCTGGGGTTCCTTTCCACAAGATGTAATTGGCATTTTTAACTCTCCCAGGGGAAAGGGGAGGGAGTAAGAGCAGTACTAGAAAGAATTGAATTCATCTGAGCTGGCAAAATTTTTTTCCTCTACACGAAGTCGGCAGTTAGAGGTCCCCTTGCTGAGGACTTGGTTGAGAATGTGTGTGCTCAGAACCATGAATTCTGGGCCTGACTTCCAGTTCATGGTTAGTGAGGGAGAATGTTTCCCAAAGTTTCTCTGTTGCCAAAGGGATTCAGCTTCTCATGCTGACCAGAACAGTGACCAAGAGTACGTGCCTTTTCCAAGTGGGAGCCACATTTCCCCTGATGTAGTAGAATGGAAAGAATTCTGCGAAGACAGTCAGAAGACCTGGAGGTCCTGTGATCTGGCACAAGCCACTTTCTCTCTGAACCTCATTTTCCCCATCTATGAAAGGGGGGTAATACTTTCACTCCTTATCTTACAGGATGGTGGTGAGGAAAAGTGCTTTGTGATTTCAAAAGCACGATGGAATTGTGAGTGGTTGTTGTGCATAATAATCTGCTTGGAATGATTCAAGTTCATTTTCTCATGAAACTCAGGAAAATTTGGCTGGACCTATGAAGGGGAGAGTGAGCAGAGCAGAATAGTCTGTATGTTTTTCAGGATACCTTTCCTAAGAGTTTCCAGGATTCAAGGGAGCTCACCTCTTCAGCAGAACAGAAACAACCCCTCTGCTGTGTATTGTTCATGGCACACAGAAGGTGAGGTCAGGAAGGACCTTTGGGGATATCCTGCTCTCGCTTCCTTTTTATACAAGATGAGAAAACAGAAGACTGACAGTCCTATAGAGAGTTAGATGCAGAGTCAAGAGGAACATCCGGGCCTCTTGAGCTCCCATTCTTTGATCTTTCTACTCTATCATGTTGGTTTAGAAGATCAAAGCTGGTACAGAAACATCTGATCCTTTAGCACAGGGCTTCTTAAACTTTTTCCACTTGTGACCCCTTTCTACCCAAGAAATTTTTATATTATCCCAGTATATTCAGGTATATAAAATAGGTACGCAAATCAAACATTTACTGCTAATAAATCATTATTTCATGACGCTCACATTCCAAATATGAGATTCCATATGGGGTTGTGACCCACAGTTTAAGAAGCTGGACTTTGAAAGATAAGATTGCTTTGGTAGGAAATGTGCCTTTGTTTACATCAGTATGGGGCCTGGAGCTGGGATTGCGTTTTTAAAGGGAAGTCCCAGAAGAGGAAAGTCCTCACTGTGTAACAGAGTGGTAGAGAACACTGAGAGGTTAAGGGATTTGTCCAGGTTCACCTTAGTGGGTGTCAGAGGCAAGATTTGAGCTGGGGTCTTTCTGGCTCTGAAACCAGCTCTCTATCTCCTGGGCTTCCTCTCCTTTTGTTTATGTGACATGTGTAATTTACTGTGTGGATCACATTTCTGCTTGTAATGGGGACTTACCCCTGTGACTTCCTGTGGGGTTGAAGATGATGCTGGCTTCTTGCAGGATGTGCCGGTAGGGTCCTTGCCAAGTCAGAGATGCTACATATTTGGGGGTGACCTCTCAGCTCAAACCTCTTTCAGACCTGTTTCCTCACACACGTTATCTCATTTGGGTTTCACAACAACCCTGTGAGGTAAAGGACATTATTACCCCCATTTTAAGGATGAATAAATTGAGGCCAAGAGAAGCAACTTGCCCAGTTATGGTTTGTCTCACTTATAAAGTGTCTGAGGCAAGATTTGATGACTTTTCTCACTTATAAAAGTATCTGAGGCAAGATTTGAACTCGTTTTCCTGACTAAATCTAGCACTGGATCCACTGAATTTCTTGATATGTGGTTACTCGTGGAGACCAGGGACAGAAAGGCTGTGATACATGCTAGTGGGGAGAGAGCCCTTATGCTGTTGAAATGACAGATCTTCTAAAAGATGAAGTCACGTCTGCTAGCTTAGTGTATGAGGGGTCTTTCTGAGGATGTCCATTCAAGCAACTCTGGGTTGTGGATGGGGTCCTAATTCCAGTTTGGACATGGAGACACCTGCCCTGTGTCCTTGTGTCTTTCTGCCTGTAGATAAATTATTTAAAGAAATAAAAATCGCTCGTCTTACCTCCCCCACCCCGAGGCTACGAAGGTGGTGTTGGTGGGGATGCCAGCATTTCTCTGCCTCCGTTTGTCAGAAGTAATTGCTCATTATAACATTAGGAGAGCCGTGTGGGCAAACCAGGCATTGCCAGGAGCTGACGTGTCTGCAGTTGGATTTGATTGGTTGAAGCACCCAGGATGCAGATGACCTTCAGCCATATCATCATCTAGACTGTTTTCACCTTTTGGCCGTGGGGAGCCCGGCGTGGAGCAGGTGGCAGGCGCTGGGCCTGTGTTGGGGATGGCATCGTCCTTGGGGATGGTGCTGATGCTGCTAGCTCTGGGAGGATTACTGTCAGGTGAACGACCTGCCACGGGCCTCAGGGATGCAGGAACTGAAGCATGAAGCAGCCTATTAGATCATCTTTCAAATTATGGCTTTGCTACTATTGTTGCTGTGTTTTGGGGGTTTTATTTTCTTTTGAGGGAGTGGAGAAGAAAGCTGCAACTCACTCACAAGTTTTGTAGTCTGAGCTCCCTAGCATCGATTAGCCCTAAACTCTCAAAACACAAGTCATTTATTTGGTCTTATTTGACCTCTCCTGGATCCCAAGGCTTCTCCCCATCTCTTCCTTGCCCCCACCAGTGGCACAATTCCAAAAGCCTGATGAAGGAAGTGCTTCTGTGCTGTGTTTTGGCTTGAGAGATCACTTTTTTTGGTTATGAGAAGCCATAGCCTGCACTCCAGAGCCCAGCATTATTCTCAGGAGGAGGGGGCAAACCCTAAATCCAAGTCTCTGAGCTGTGTAAAAAAATAGGCTATTTTTTTTTTTTTTTCAGAGCACAGGAAATGACCCTCCTTGGGGAATGGTGGCCTGTCTTTTGGTTCTCATGGTGAGGTGATAGACACTTTCAGAACCTGCCACATTCATTTTCTGTCAAGAAAGCAAGAGGCCTGTTGAGGATTGCCTTGTAAACCTCAGGCAAGAGAAATCAAGGCAGAGTCGTCCCCAGTCTCAGCTCATTAAGTATGGGACTGTTTGGGTGTTTTTTAAGAGCAGATGGGTTTATTAGTCACGTCAGCCTTTTTGGGGATGTCCATTAATGAGCCAAGGAAAAGATTGCTTGGATTTCTCACTTTCCTGCCTGTTTCTACGGGGTTTGAAGGTTTACAAAACATTTTCTTGTGGAGGAAGATAGGTCCCCAAGTTATTGTCCCCATTTTGTGGACGAGGAAACTGAGATGCAGAGCAGCAGTAGGCCTTGACTCAGGGTCACACACAGCGGAGATGTTTCTGCCTTTGAGACTGGCGTTCTTTCTGGTGCAGGAGAAGGGAGCGAAAGTCTCTCTGGTACTCTCCTCCTCGTGTGGCTCAGCACCCCACATGGATGGTTGGCATTTTGTACCATGCGTGCCTGGGTATGCCCGCCTTCCAGCAGAGGGAATTTTTCAGCCAGAGATTTTTCCTAAGTGCACGTTTGTGAGCCAGTGCTGGGGTGTAGTATGACTGTGCATTTGGCTGTAAATGTCAGTTGAAGGATCTCTTCCTCCCCCATTCAGTCTCCCACGCTTTTAAAATTCTCTTTGATTCATCTTCATCTGAGAGTCAAAAAAAGAAAATTCCCAAGATGACTAAGATTTTTGAGATAGCTATTAATTGGCGTGCCTTCTCAGCGAAGGGATGGGAAGAGAGAAGGAATTAGGTTTGCCACAGACGGAGCCTGGGCTTGGTTTCTGTGCAGAGACAAGTGAAAAATCTGGGCTGAATTTGACCCATCTGGCTGAAATGGAAGAGGCGTAGACTACTGCTCACACCCCAGCACGGCCCGCTTCAGGCCTTTGATGACTGGCAACAGCTTTCATTTCTCTGCCCTCTGGTCCCACCAGTTTTGTTTGGGGACTTTGTCAATTTTCTCTCACGGGGGAATCTTCAGGGACTCCCCATTACACTGTTCAGAACCTTTGCCCGATAGTCAAGGCTTCTGAGAGGCTGGTACTAGCCAGGTTTATCTCCAGTTACTTCTTTCCATCTATTCCACACCGGCCTCCTCCCTGCCCCCTGAACATACCCAAAGCTGTCCCTTTATTTACGTTGTTTGCCCAGCTCTCAATGCCCTCTCTGCCCCCCCATTTGTGTGTCGGACTCCTGCCTGTGCTTTAAAGCCCAGTTCACTAGAAAGCTCTTCCATGAAGCTTTCTCTAATGCCTTGGGGGATGTCCAGGAGGCCATTGGATGGCTTGTCCTCATCTTCCCTGGGGGAGGTTTTACCTGTACTTTGTACCTGCCCCGTTTCCTAACACAGGCCTCTCTACGCAGTAGGGCCTTAATGGGAACAGAGAGAAGCTCTGATGAATTAAATGAAGAGGTAAGTTGGACACTGCAAGGCAAGTGAGCCCAAATGAAAGGTGATGTTCACTTCAGAGGAGATGATGTAGGCTTCCCTCCGCTCCAGAGACAGCTCAGGGTGCTGAGTGCTATGTGCGTGTGTGTGAATTGAACTCCTCTGGAGGCCCCAAGCAAAGTCTTTGTGCCACAGGGGTCCACACTGTAAACACTGTGTCCAGTGGTATCTGCCCCTTCCCAACAAGGTACCAAATATGCACCCGTCCAGTGTTGGGATTCCAGCAACCATGTCCCACAGTGTCTCTCTCTCATCTGTAGGTGAAGGTTGCCCTGAGCCTTAAAGGAGGGTTTTACAAACCTTTAAAGTATCTTGTGGGCCTTGTCATTTGAATGATTGCTGTCTTTTGTCCTGGAGGGGTCAGATTCCAGTCAGTGGTGATAGAGTATTTGGATTATAGGTTCTGAGTAATTTTTCTTCTCTGGTGTGTCCCACTTTGGCTAGGTAGGAACAGGAATTGAGAGTGATAGTAGGAGACGTGTAGAGAGGCGGAAAGAAGCTGGGCTTTTGAAGCCAGACCTAGGGTTTTCTCTCCCTGCCTCCTGGGATTATTTTGAGGAAAACCCTGTAAAATGTAAGATTCTCCAGAACTGTCAGCTGCTGCTCGTGGTCTTATTCTTTGTGACTTTCTTTCCCAGCCAGGTCCTCCCCATTCCCACAATGGCCCCTGCTCAGGGGGCATTTTCCGTAGCTCAGCCCCCTGGACTTATAGTTCCCAGTGGGCTGAAGTGCCAGTGCCCTCATTCTTCACTGTAATAAACCCCTAGGAGACAGAGGTTGTTCCAAAAGGGCTTCAGGAAGACCAAAGGAAGCCAGTTCAAAAGGAAATGATCATACAGCAGATGGGCCAGATGCACTGCTGAGCACGTCCAAGTGACCCTAATGGGCCTCCATGACTTTCTGGGCTTCGTGGCCAGCTGCCTTGATGCTTTGGGAGAAAGAGGCCCCATCTCAGTTCCCAGGCGCTCTCCCACACCCCTCCACAGCCCACCAGGTGCCAAAACGTCCTCCCCAAATGTTCACATCCAGGCTGCTGGGTCCGATTTCCTGCCAGAGGTTTTAGCATCTGAACTTTTTGGAAGTTCCCTTCTACACCATGGCTGTGCCCTGCAAGAGATTGACAGTGAATTTTGTCAGCTCGTCATCCATAGAACCGTTTTCTGGTGAAACCAGAATGCTTGCTTTTAAAAAAAAAAGTTTTATTAATGCCTTTTTTTTAATTAAAGCTTTTTATTTGCATAATATATGTATGGGTAGTTCCCCAGCATTGATCTTTACAAAGCTTTCCATTACAAATTTTACCCCCAGTCCCCTCCCCTCCCCTAGATGGCAGGAAGTCCACTGCATGTTAATAATGTTAAAATACTTGACAAGTTATGCAAGAAAAATCCTATCTACAAGAAAAAAAAGAAAATCCGAGAAAGGCAACACAATGCAAACAAATGTCAATAGAGATTATGAAAATGTTACGTTGTGGTCCATATTTCATATCCCTCTCTCTGGGTGTATATGGTCTTCTTCAGTGAACAATTGGAACTGGTTTGAGACAATTCTTTGTTGCAGAGAGCCATGTCCATCAGAATTGATCATGATGTAATATTGTTGTTGCTGTGTATGATGATCTCCTGGTTCTGCTCATTTCACTCAGCATCAGTTCATGCAAGTCTCTCCAGGCCTCTCTGAAATCGTCCTGCTGGTCGTTTCTTACAGAGCAATAATATTCCATAACATTCATATACCATAATTTATTCAGCCACTCTCCAATTGATGGGCATCCCTTCAGTTTCCAGTTTCTAGCCCTTACAAAAAGGGCTGCCACAAACATTCTTGCACATGTGGGGCCCTTTCCCTCCTCTAAGATCTCTTTGGGATATAGGCCCAGTAGAAACACTGCTGGGTCAAAGGGTATGCACAGTTTGATAACTTTTTGAGCATAGTTCCAAACTCTCTCCAGAATGGTTGGATCCGTTCACAGTTCCACCAACAATGTATCAGTGTCCCAGTTTTCCCACATCCCCTCCAACATTCATCGTTATCTTTTCCTGTCATTTTAGCCAATCTGACAGGTGTGTAGTGGTATCTCAGAGTTGTCTTAATTTGCATTTCTCTGATCAATAGTGATTTGGAACAACTTTTCATATGACTAGAGATGGTTTTAATTTCATCATCTGAAAATTGTCTGTTCATATCCCTTGACCACTTATCTATTGAAGAGTAATGCCTTTTTCTT
>JAJPUD010007184.1:28278-40181 GCA_023553655.1 Myrmecobius fasciatus | reverse complement strand
AGAGAGTGAGAGAGCAAGAGCCAGCACATATTCATTCACTTGCTTTTAGCTTTGAGGAAGGAAGTGGACCTGGCAAGGGTTAGAGAAAGCCTAGCTGTTTGCAAAGGCGGCAGTAATGTAAAATGAGTCCTGCCAGTTCCTGGGTCAGAGTCTTGTAATCTCTAAACTGAAAGAAAGAGGCCTTGGTAAGCCTGGAATGACAGTCTTAGAATGGAAGGGACTTGGACATCACCCAGCCCGATGGGATAAGGAAAAGCTGTGCTCTTGGGGGGGAAGTGAGCACTAGGGTACCCAATGGTAAGGAAGTGACCCAGGCAACTTGGACCTGGGTCTTCGGGCTCCAAACCCAGTGTCCTTTCGGTAGAAGCTGTGAGCTTTCTGCCTGCCAGAGCTCCCTGGGCAGTCTGTCTTCAGCCCACTGTGGGACCCGGCCTGGGGCTCGTTGGCCCTTGGACACTAAGGCAGCCCTGCAGGGGCCTGACTTATCTCGATGCTGCGTCACCGGCTGAGCGGCCGTAGGGAGTGCGGCGACAGCCACGTGCGAGGTGTGCCCGGTAGCCTTCACGGTTACCTGGCGTGCTGAGCCCCTGGTACATACAGCTCTCCCAGAAACCACCTCTGCCCTTGATGAGGATCTTCTGGCTAAAGGACCCCCCTCCCCCCCCCCCACTGCCTCTCATCCCGCAGGCTAAGTGCTCTGTCCAGGGGGGCAAAAGGTGGAAATAAGAGGGAGCATTGAGGGTTTGGGGGGCAGTGGAAACAGGGGAGGGGCCTGTCTTCAGCTTGGAGAAAGCGGGGGGAAGGGAAGGTCCAGTGGTATACCCAGCCCAAATCAGAATTCATCAGTGGCTGCCACCCTCGGGCCGCTAGGAGCTCCTCAATAGGCCTTTGTTCCTTTGGATAGAGACTCCCGAGTCCAGTGGGTCCAGAAGCCCGGCCTTTTGTGAGCTGTCTGTTGTCTCCTGCTTCCCTACAAGGCCGGTTATTTGAGTCTAGGAAGCAGGAAACCTGATTGTGTTAGGGGGAGGATGGAGAGGGCTCACTTCTGGCCTCTGAAGCCTTCCCCCTTTTTTAAGGCAGCCACTTCAATGTCTGTTTCAGGCACGTCTTGCTTGCCAAACCTCTGTCCGGCCCCTGATGAGCTGTGGTTTGGCAGCAGGTCAGTGTACAGGGCCTGGAGCAGGCAACGGGGCCTTCTACAGGAAGAGAGCCAGACTCTGCGAGATCTGATGGCCACGTGGGCACATCCACTGAAAAACTGAGCCTTCCCCTTTCTTCTCTCCTCCAGCCTCCCAGAGTCTGGGGAGAGTGAGGCACACTCTGCCATGAAAAGGGAAGCTGACCCAAACTGAGGAGGGGCCCACTTCTCCTCCTGCACCACCAGCGATGAGCCTGGTGATCGGAGTATGGGATAAGGTGTTTGTTTTTTTCCAGCCAAAGGGATGCATCTAATCTCTTACACTAAGTGTTTGAAGGAATGAGTGTTTGAGCCACAAGCTTCCCCAGACCCTGACTGTTTTTGGAGAGGACTAGGAATTGGGGTTTTCACAATTACAAAGTTGGATTTTCATTTGTGTTTATTTGGTGAACTCAGGAACCTGCTAAATAGTGATCCTGCTTTCCTGTCGGTAATTTGCCAGATAGTAGCCCTCTCTATTGCTTTTCCATCTTTCTCTTTTTTTGTCTCTTCTCTTCCCTCTTTCCTCTCCTATTTCCCCTCAGTTTTTCATCTTCTCTTTTCCCTTTTCCTATTATTGAATTGCTGAATCTCCTCTTTCCTTTTTCTCCCTCATCTTTCCCTTCCCTCCTTCCTTCCACTCTGTCTTTTGTTTCTGTCCCTTCCTCCTCCCACGTTTCCCCTTGACACCAGTAACCTGTTGAATGGTGATCCTCACTCTGCACTCTGAACCTCTGTCTCTGTCCCTTCTCCTCCCTTATTCCCCCTCACTTCATCTCCTCTTTCTCCCTTTCTTTATAGTAACAGGCAGAATAGTGAGGCTTTGGTTCCCGATGTCTGTCTCTCACCCCTTTCCTTCCTTTCCCCTTCTCTTCAGTAACCACTAAAGAATGGTGATCTTTGTCCTCTCCTGTTCCTTAGTCTGCTGTCTATTCTTGCCTCCTTTCTTGCCCTTCCCACTGTACTTCAAGAATTGTCCCCCTCCTCAAGGTCTCCGTCCCTCACATCTCCTCGGCAGGCTCTCTGAGCGGCTGCCCTGTGGTCCTGCTTAGATAGATTAGGTCATCTGTGTCTGTCTCCCTGTTCCATCAGCTGGTGTCCAAGGGCATCAGCAATGTGTGTATCCAGTGTTTGTAGTTTATGAAATTCTTTCAAGTTGTCCTTCTATATTTGGTTCGGAGCAGCAGGGGAGAAGCCAACCTGCCATTATTGAGTGAATGCACTCTATTTTTAGATGTCTTGTAGGTTTCCTTTTGGAGAAATGGGCTCTTTGAGCCTTCTGTGATTGCTCCCTCCCCCCCCCCCCCCATCCCAAAGTAGAAAGCTGCTGGCTTTGTGGCCTTCCGGGTAGATCATTTTTGGCAGGCTTGGATTATTCCTGTGTGTATCTGAGTAAGCCAAAGGTGAAACTCTCAAACCAGACATTTAAATCCACAATTGCGGCTTCTTTGTGCTGATGTGGCATTGTTTACCTTTTAAGATTTTTTTTTTTGGCCAGGCAGTTGGTATTAAGTGACTTGCCCAAGGTCACAAAGCCAATAATTGTTAAGGTCAGATCCTCCTGACTAGACTGCTTTATCCATTGTGCCATCTAGCTGCCCCAGTATTGTTTATAGTTAAGCAATATCCAAGGAGTATTGGGTTAGAATAATGCTCTCAAAGGTTTAAAGGCAAGGAGGGGTTCAGGGAGCAAAACTCTGGGCTGAGAGGAAATGTTTACAGCACTCACCGTCCCTGTCTGTGGGGTTTGAGGGGCTCATGACCCTGAGGGGTTTTGTCATACTTGCGCCTTATTTTAAGACTTGCAGTTTCCATGGCTATCCGTGAGGATCAAACCTTGTAGGTTAGTTTTCTCTCCTTTTAGTGCCAGGAACGTCCTGAGCAAAGGGCTCTGGAATCTGTCAAATGTCAGAGACGTGGTGCTCAGCCTTTGGCTCCCAAAGACAAGGATGATGGCCGTGGCCGGGGCCAGTGGGGAGGGTAGTGAAAATGCCACTCGGAATTCACCCAGCTCCTCTTCTGTTTGGTGCTAGCAGGGCTGACTCTGGGGCGTCAGAGACCTCCTACATGTACTAGCCTGGGACTTTGGGCTGGTGACTTCTTGCTCTTGCCTCTGTTTTCCCAACCTTAAAAGGAGGGTGACTCTTGTACTCTGTCACTCACAGCAGTTTCAGCACAAACCTTAGCTTCTCGGTCTAGAAAGTCAGGGGGTGGTCCTCCCTGACCCTCCAGCTGGTGGTGTAGCAGGCCAGGAGTCAGGAAGATGTCCGTTCCCATCCTGCCTGCTGGCTGTGTGATCCTGGACAGGTTACTTAATGTTGGGAGGATCAAATGAGATGGTATTTTTGAGAAGTTCTTGGCATGGTGCCTGACACAGTAGGAGCTCTATAAATGCTTACTTACCCCTCCTCCTTCATGGGTACAAGTTGGTAAAGTGGGCAGCTTCTCCAGAATCAAACCTGGGCTGGGTGGCTCCCAGGATCATGTGGTGGGCTCGAGACTGGCGCTTCCTCACAGAAATCTTAGCCCTCATATTGAGGTCACTGTGGGGAGAACTCTGGGGACGGGGCTGGCACAGGGAGGAGGAAAGGAGGCCCAAAGTGAAGTGGAGAGAAAATGTGGGCAAAGAAGGGGCACCCTAGAGGGCTGGCCAGTTTGGGATAAAGGCCATACCGAGAGCCCTGTGAACCCTAACTATTCTGTCAGCACCCACAAACCAAGCCAAAGAATGAGTAGGTCTTAGATGCTGAGAAAAACATGGTGTGAGTGGGCACCTGGGCATCTTCTGAGTGCCACAGGCCAGAGAATGCCTGAGCACTCAGGAGAATGATGGCCAAGGATGGCAGACCTGGCTAGTCGCCAATGCTATCTCAGTCTCTTGCTTTTAAGGGGAGAGAACTCCTGGGAAATTTTTTTTTTTAAAGCTTTTTATTTGCAAAACATATGCATAGGTAATTTTTCAACATTGACCCTTGCAAAGCTTTCTGTTACAAATTTTTCCCTCCTATTCCCCACCCCTCCCCTAGATGGCAGGAAGTCTAATACATGTTAATTATGTTAAAATATTTGACAGATCGAATATGTGTATACATATTTATACAGTTATCTTGCTGTACAGGAAAGAAAAAAAAAAACTGAGAAGGAAAACATAATGCAAGCAAACATCAATAGAGAGTGTGAAAATGCTATGTTGTGGTCCACACTCAGATTCCTGGAAAATTTTCTAGCTCATGTTTTTCTGAGAAGGGTTTTGTTTACTCCTCACTTTGCAATTTTGAGCCATAAACTTTCAGGCTATTTCAGCCTATAGCTCTTAAGTATTTTCTCTCTTTTTGGTTATTTCCCTATAACCAAGTATTGCTGGCTGGAAGTTTAAAAACTAAATAGCTAAAAACTTTTCTGCTTGATTCATGATGTGATCTAAAGATCTTTGCTTCTTCATTAGAAATGACCATTCAGCTAGGTGATGCAGTGGATAGAGCACCAGCCCTGAAGTCAGGAGGACCTGAGTTCAAATCTGGTCTCAGACACTTAACACTTCCTAGCTGTGTGACCCTGGGCAAGTCACTTAACCCCAATTAATTGCCTCAGCAAAAAAACCAAAAACAAACAAACAAAAAAAAAAAACAAAAAAACAACTCTAGTGTAATGACATCTTTTTTGTGTTATTGACTTCCCCTCAAGCTCTAACCCCTCTTAATAGTTGGGTGAAGCCCATAAACCCCTTCTCAGAATAACTTTAAAAAATTCATAATTAAAGGAAATGCTAAATTTCATTTAGAGGTTAGTGAAAATAAAAACATAACTTTTTCCTCCTATTCAGTTTCACAGATTCCCTCCCCTCCTACCCTGGCCCCTCAAATCTCTGTGCCCTCCCGGGTAAGGACTCCTGCTTGAGTACAGCTAGCTCCTTTCTCTTATTTTATATATCAGGAACCTGAGGCTTACCTCTCGATTTGATCTTAGTCCCAAAGAACACCAAACCATTTAGAAAGGAGCTAATCTTATCTGGGAGGGGGACCCCACCTGTCCCCTCTATCGTACACCCTGATGTTGTGTGGTGGACAGATGTATGTGATCATATTAGTTCCCCAAATTCTTTTGGGGCCTATCCCTAACCCACAAAGTTCACATGTGGTTTAGCTCTGCCCAGGGATTTCTGTGGAAGTCCCCCCTCCTTTAGTAAACAACCAGCACCCCCCTGCTCATACAGAGACCTCAGAGACCCATGATCTGGTCTGCAGGTGGAGTCTGGGCTGGGAGATGCCCTGCTTAGTGAGTGTGTCCTGCTTTCCTAAGTGCCCTTGGGCTCTTACTGGCCCTGCAGGAATAAGGGAACAGTTTAAACCAACAGTTGGTTTTATTTTCCCACAAGTTTGTTATGCACTAGCAGGCAAGAGTTTGATATGCAGACCCTGAGTTGGTTTGGGCCCACAGCCAACCTGACCGCCACCTTCCCCAGTGCCCGAGAAGGCCCCCCGTGTTTCCGTGGAGCTTGACCTTGGCTGAGTTGGGAGTGAAAAGAGGCCAGATGGAATTAACCCAACTGTGCCTGTAGCTGGGAGCCCTGGCTGCTGGCCCTCTGAGAGCTGAGAGTGAGTGGTGGGCCTGGGGCTGCAGCTGGGGGGGGGCGGGGTTCGGCCTTGCAGGCCCCTCAGCAGGCTGCCTCCTGGCTTCCTCACAGCAAGCCCAAGGCCTCGCTAGTAGAACCTGAGTGTGCCCTTCCTTAAACTGTGTTTCCTGGCCTTGTTATTGAAGAGTGACACAGAGGCCCTGCTCCAGTCCTGCTTCTGCTCTAGCTCTGTGGCTGTGGGCACATCTCGTCCCTTCTCTCTGCCTTAGTTTGCTAGCGTGAAACGAGGAGAGTGGACAGACGCCTCCAAGGTTCCTCCTCGGGTGCCTGCGACGTGCTGGGCACAGGGGCTGCAAAGACAAACAGGAAATCACCTCTGGCCCAAGGAGCTGGCAGCCAGCTGGGTGATGCTGAGGAAGGAGGTCAGCAATCGTAGTAATAATAACAGTAATAGCTTTATGAAGCGCTGTCAGATTCACTCCCATTTTTTATCTCATAGCCGTGTGACTAGGGAAAAGCATCTCACCAGTCAGACCTCGTTCCCCCCCTCTTTGAAATGAGGAGCATTGCGTTTACAGAGTTGTAGCAAGAGGAATTTTTTTTTTCTGTAAACCTTAAAACACTAAAATTGTATATATTGGTAATTTTAAAAATTCATTTTTGTGCCTTCATTCTTTTCTGTGAATGCTACAGCTGATGATAACTTCTCTTTTCCTTTTTTTCTTCTTCCTTCTCTTCCCATCTCCCTCCCTTTCTTTTTTCTCTCCTCTTCCCCCTCCTTTTCTTTCTCTTCACCATTCCTATTTTTCTTCCTCCTTCCTATTTGCAGGCCAATCTCTGCTTTGTGGACATTGACAACCATTTCATTGAGCTGCCAGAGGACCTGCCCCAGTTTCCCAACAAGCTAGAGTTTGTCCAGGAGATCTCTGAGATTCTCATGGCCTTTGGAATTCCCCCAGAAGGGAACCTGCATTGCAGCGAGAGTGCCTCCAAATTGAAGAGCCTCAGGGCCTGTGACATTGCCTCAGACAAACGGAACGGGAACATTGCCAGCTCCCCTCTGCACACTTATGGACTCCTCAAGGAGAATGAGACCATTGCCAGGCTGCAAGCCCTGGTCCAAAGGACTGGGGTAAGCTTGGAAAAGGTGAGCTTCCTGCCAGACTTGTGGCCCCTGGAGAGAGGTGGCCCAGAGCCAAAAGCCTGGCTCCTTCCTTTGTTGCTGCTGTGGTGGGGATAAGCTTCCTCCTCTTTTATAATCTTCTCAATTGTCCAGAATCTCTTGTGTCTCCCTCTTTGTTTCCTGCATTGGAAAAAACAAACCTTTGTAATCATATGTATTGTCAAGCAAAACAAGATCTTGCATTGGCCTTGTCCAAACAAAGTACATCTCACATTGCACTTTAAGTCCATCCCCTTCCTGCCAGGAGGTTTGTAGCATGCTTCATCTTTGGGTCTCTGGAGTATGGTTGGTTATTTCATTAATCAGAGTTATCAAATCTTTCAGAGTTATTTGTTTTTAAAATGTTGTTTGTATTATACAACATAAAATGTTGTATAAATTGTCTTCCTTCTTCTGCTCCCTTCCTCTGTATCAATTCCTACCACTCTTCTAGGGTTTCTCTGAAATAGTCCCTCTCATAATTCTTTTTGTTTTGTTTTGTTTTAATATTTTTATTTTCCCAGTTACATGTAAAACTTTTTTTTTTACATTTGTTTTTAAAATTGGGAGTTCCAAATTCTCTCCATTTTCCTCCATATCCCTCTATTGAGAAGGCTTATGTGAAATTATATAAAATATTTTCATAAAAATTATCCTCCCATAATTTCTAACTGCATCAGTAGTATTCTGTGACATCACACACCCATCATTTGATCAGACATTCCCCAATGGCTATTCTCCACTTTAGATGCTTGACAAGAACCACTTGAAGGCAAATGTGGTGGAAGGAGGTGTGCATTTTCAGTCATAGCCAGTGTCTTGATTTTTGCTTGATTGCACTTATATAAGGGAAGGTTTGGGAATAGAGGAGAAAGGAAGAGTCATTAGGAAGTGATACTGATAAATTTTTTAAAAAAGAGAATCATTTAAACTTTTTTTTTTCAAAGGTGACTCTAGGCCAGAATGGCTGAAATAATGTATGTGATTTTAAGCAGCCACAGCCCTATGTGGCATACATAGGAATGGTCAGGTGCTCCAGGGAGCAACGTTTGTTTTTGGAAACTTGTCTGTGATTTCTGCATCTCTCATGGGGCACTGGACCCAGCACAGACTCCTGGGTGGGCCTCTGCTCTCCACTGAGCCTGTTGGACTTCCATTTGGATCAAGATGAAGGGGATCGGTTTTGGCTCCTACCAAAGACAAAAATCAATTCTTACCCAGTGACCCTCATTTTTTTATACTGTGGAAATGTTTATTGATAACTTGTGAGTTTTTTATTTTTCTACTTTACAAAAATTATTTTGGAATTAAAGTGCCATTGGGAAGTTGTCTCGTTTTTGTTTTTAATGGCAACCAGTAGGAGTCAAGCTGGGCAAGTTCTCTTTGGAGTGTCACTTTCACTCCCTGTAAAATGAAGGTGTTTGACAAGGTGTGCTCTGTGAGGTCCCTTCCAGCTTGAGATAGATGATGTCATTGCTCCTGGAATTCTGAATATAGTCTGTTACTGTGCCCATATCAGCTCCCCCCCCCTTTTTAATATGTGTTTTTAAAAAATGATTTTAATCACATCATTTTCCAGTACACACCTCTTCTTCCCCCATTATATCCTCTCATCATAAGGAAGTACAATTAACAAAGCAAACCAGCACATTATTTGGAGGAGGGAGCTCTTCCTCCTCATTAGCTCTCTGGAGTCAAGACTGGTTAATTTATTGAATCCATCGATCTGAGTTCTTTTGTCTTTTACAATTATTTTTCTGGGTATTTTTGTAATCATTATTTTGATTATTCTCTTAATCAGTTCATGATTAAAAGACCTGGAAGAACATCCCAGAGACTGTCTGGTCCTCCTCACCCCTACTTTTCATGATGAAGAAATTAAGGTTTGGGAAAGTTAAATAACCTTGCCTAAGAATATATTGGAAGCAATTATCAGGGATTTGAAACCAGGATCCCTGACTCTAAAAGCCAGGGCTCTTTTCTCTTTATCATGCAGAATTGGAGTTTCAATTGATTTAACTCTTCTTGCCTTCCCTCCAGCAACTTGGGAGTAGAAGAGATCTTCCCTTTTTAAAAATTTTAATTCCCTCATTTGGAGTAAGTGAGACATAGGGCAAGAATCACTTCTTGTTGCTGAAGGCTCCACATTTAGATACCACATCCATCCCTGCTCTGTTCTGTCCTTCTGCTAACAAGTCCTGATCCTGGGCTCATTTTGGGGCTGCTCAATTCAGCTGCCAACCCCCTGATTCTGTTCAGAAATCATGAAGTCTCTTCTCATTTCAAGAAAGAGAGGAAAAAAAGAATGCTTTTTCCAGCTGTTGTTTCTTTTCCACAGCTGGACATGCGAGAAGAGAGCAGCAGCAATAAAGATCTCAAAGTTCAGTGTGAAGAAGAGGAGCTCAGGATTTACCAGCTGAACATCCAGATCCGAGAAGTCTTTGCCAACCGCTTCACCCAGATGTTTGCTGACTATGAAGTGTTTGTCATCCAGCCCAGCCAGGACAAAGAGTCCTGGTTCACCAACAGGGAGCAGATGCAGAACTTTGATAAGGTAAGGGTGAAAAGTAGGTATCATTTAACAATGGCAGTCCAGTGCCTTTTTTTTAATCAGTGCAGTGACTCAGGCTGGTTCCAGTGGAATTGTGATGGAGAGAGCCATTTGCACCCAGAGAAATGACTGAGGTGACTGAGTATGAATCACAACATAGCATTTTCACTCTTTTTGTTGTTTGCTTGATTTTTTTCTGTCTCATTTTTTTTCCCTTTTTCATCTGATTTTTCTTGTGCAGCAAACTAATGGTGAAAATATGTATAAAGAACTATATATGATTTAACATATATTGGATTACTTGCCATCTAGGGGAGGGGATGGGAGAAAAGAAGGGAGAAAAATTTGGAACACAAAAGTTTTGCAAGAGTGAATGTTGAAATTATCTTTGCATATATTTTGAAAAGAAAAAACTATTATCTAAAACAAATGGCAGTCCATAGGTGTCATGGTGGCCTCTTTAAGAATAACAGTCAAAAAATAAAATAAAGGAATGATTGTCAGTTGGTGTCATGGCAGTCTCTGTGAGAATGATGGTCCAGTGGAGACTAGTAAGGGAGGAGATGGCTCTGACTTGAATGAACTCTGAGGTGGACCATTAATCCTAGTAGTTCTTTTAAGACATTTGTGCTCTGAAAGCCAGAGTTCATGACCTTACTGATATATTAGGTAAGCCTGAAAGTCTTGTCCATTGAAATGGTAGTTGGCATAGACAGTTCTACCCATCAAACAATCCAGTCCATTTCACGAAACATTTATTTAGTGTCTAGCCTACAACATGCTAGGTACTGCGCTAAGAGCTGTTCAGCTGCAATTAATAAAAGCAAATAGTCCCAGCTTCAATAAACTTACCATTTAAAGAGAGAGACAACATCACAAAGTCAGGAAAGTCAGGAAAGCCAGGGTGGGACACCAAGGAGGGCCTTTCATGGGGATGTCTTGTCCTGTGGTGTTGAAACTAGGCAAGGCAGCAGATTAACTGAGTAATTAAGCATTTATTAAACACTTACGATGTGCCAAGCACTTTGTTAGGTAGTGGGGATACAAGGACAGGGAATGATTGAATTCTACTCACAATGAACATCTATCCTAATGAGGAAGGTGACAAGTGCATATAATCTCTCTCTCTCTCCCTCTGTCTCTGTCTCTCTCTTCCCTCCCTCCTTCTCCCTTCCCCCCCCTCTCTATGTGTGTGTGTGTATATACACGTATATACATATGTATGTGTGTATAGATATAGCATAGATAGAAAGTTAGTGTGTGTATATAGACACTTCCATGCACACACACATAAACAGAGTACTTAAATACAAGGTAATTGGGAAGGAGGGCACTACTGAGTAGAGGAATAACAAAGAGCTGCATACAGAAGATGGTACCTCCTGGTATCTTCAAGGAAGCAGGGACTTGGGGAGGCAGCCACAGGTGGGAAGTATGTTCCACCCCTAAGGACTAGAGGCAGCATAAAGAGGAGAAGATGGATGAGCTCAGCAGAGGAGTTTGTATTTGATTCTGGAGGATTAGGAAGCTACGAGGGATGGTTGAGTGGGGGAGTCCACACAGATCTTCTGTAGCTACGTGTAGGGTAGACCAGAGCAGGGCGAATGACACTGGGAGATCACCCAGGAGTCTGTCACAGAAATCCGGGTGAGAAGTCTTTAGGGTCTGAACTGACATGGGAGCTGTATGGCCCCCCTGTCTTGCCTACTGAAGAGCTGGTGTGGACGGTTCATTTGGGTTTCCTCCTGGCTCATCTGGCTAACTGACCACCATGCGGTCCCTGTTTCTCTGCTTATGGATGTGTAAGGAGGCAGGGGCTTTTCAGGTGGTCTAAAGGTCAGGGACGTGTGCTGTATAATGGGTTTTTGTTGGAAACAGACACAAAAGGAGCAATTTGGTTCTCTGATGGGCAGATAGGAAAGCCAGTGAAGTCCTAGATTATCAGCTCTCGCGAGGAAACGGCTTGGTGTATTTTGTTGTTCCTGCTCATGGCTAACGTGCTTCCCTGTCTTGTTTTCCTCTCCCGTACGTTCTGAAGGCCTCTTTTTTATCAGATCAGCCTGAGCCCTACCTGCCATTCCTCTCAAGATTCCTGGAGACCCAGATGTTTGCATCCTTTGTTGACAATAAGATCATGTGCCACGATGATGATGACAAAGACCCCATTCTGAGGGTGTTTGATGCTCGAGTGGACAAAATAAGGCTCCTGAATGTGAGGACGCCGACCCTGCGAACCTCCATGTACCAGAAGTGCACCACTGTGGATGAAGCAGGTGAGACAGGGCTTCCTCTGGCTCAGTCCTCCCCTAAGGCAGCCTTCTGGCCTGTAGCAAGTCAGCTAGGCCCTGCTTGGCAGCCCGGGGCAGCTCGGGGACAGTCTGCAGCTGCCTTTGCGCCCCCTCCTGAGAGGCAAGTCTCCTTGTCACGTCCCCTTTGTGCG
>JAJPUD010007184.1:0-28268 GCA_023553655.1 Myrmecobius fasciatus | reverse complement strand
GTGACTGAGCTGGGCTTCGAGCCCACCCCTCCACATGTGCCCTAACCAAATCATTTTCCAGACCATGTGAAAGAAGTAGCTACAGGGCCTGGTCACAGGTCTGCTTGTGGCATTTAGGATATGAAGGTGCCTGGGCTGCTGGGGATGGGCAGGGGCCTGCCTGGTGTTGCCGGAGGGATGGCACTCGAGTTCCAGAGTCATGATCTCTTCAGAGGTTTGGCCGGTGGGAACAGCTGGGCCCCACTCCACCACTTATGCACAGCAGTCTTTGCTGGCTGGGAAAGAGCCGGCTTCCCTCCTGACTGACGTTTGGTAGCTCTGTGACCCTGTGCAAGTCATTAACCTCTCTGGTCCTCAATTGCCAGTCTGTAAAATGATAGGGATGGACCCTCTCCCCATGTATAGACCCAGTCCTGCCCATATAATCACCCACCTGGCCATACGTATGCCCATCTGGCCATATGTACACGATACACATACACAGTACACCTCTATCTTCATCCTCCAGATAAGCCTTTTACATATATTCTTCCACATGTAAACATGCTTCCCCACATAAATACCTTCCCCCCAAAAATACGCATACATTGACACCAGATCCAAATCTAAATTTAACAGTAGGAAAAGGTAGCTCAGTTAGAGTTGTAAGAGAAGGCTATCCTCTGGTATGGTTTTTCCTTCTGGGAGTCCCTTGCCTGTGATGAGGTGGATTAGTATGTGTAACTTCACGTAGGCCCTAAGGTAGTGCTATTTTGCAGCTTTTGAGAGAGACCAGATGTTCAGAAGGGCCTCTCCCATTTGTTTTTGTTCTTGTCTGCATTCCCTGCAGAGAAAGCAATTGAGCTGAGACTGGCGAAAATTGACCACACTGCTATTCACCCCCACTTACTGGACATGAAGATTGGGCAGGGGAAGTATGAGCCGGGATTCTTCCCCAAACTGCAGGCAGATGTGCTTTCAACCGGGCCAGCCAGCAACAAGTGAGTAATCTTGGAGGCTGTCCATGCCAGACATGCTAGAAATCAAGGTTGTATATGCTGGGGAGGGTTGGACTAAGTGGTTGGGGGAATCCCTCATGTCCACCATGGCTTCAAATCCCCTGAAGGACTCTAAATTAGGTAAACTAAAGATAAGGAAGGCCCTCTTCATTCACCTGAGAGAGCAAAGAAAAATTAAGCTTAGGTAGAGCAGGGTCAGTGACTTAAAAATTCTAAATTTTTGGATAACTTTGTTTCAATATAATAGATTTCCTGGTAGTCTATATATTTTATCATACGCATGGAACATTATTCCAAGAAGGAATCTATGAACTTTAGTCAGACTGCTAGAGGTACCCATGACCCCAAAAAGGTGAAGATGTCCTTCACTCTCAGATGTTCACTATCCTTGGTCTAACTCTTTAGTTTAGTCAAGGACTTCAGACTGCTGATGAAAGCAAGCTTGAAACTCCTCGGCAGAATCACTGCCTTCTGCTCACCATGCTTATGGCAGTGAGTTGTGCCATTTGTCTCAATGGGTAGAAATGGAAAAGGGCTGGGAGAAAGTCTTTGGAAGTCCACATGCTCTCGAACCTCTGCCCAGTTATCAATGGAGGTAGATGGTATTTGCCTTTCCTAGGAGACCACCTCCTAGCTCAGTCCTTGGTCCCTGCCTACCCTTCTGCCAGAGCAGTGATACCCTTGGCAGATTGTGGTTCTGCTCTCTCTTCCCTATACCAGCCCCCCAGTTCTGTTAGCCTGGAGGCCTCTCACTACTCACTCCAGGAAATGGTCTTCTTGTTTCTGATAGGTGGACCAAGAGGAATGCTCCTGCCCAGTGGAGGCGGAAGGATAGACAGAAACAGCACACAGAACATCTGCGCCTAGATAATGACCAGAGGGAGGTGAGAGCCCCATGGGACCAGAGCTGGGGTGAAAGGTTGGGGAGGGGGAAGGATTGCCAATGGCTCCAGGATCTTCAGAGAACGATGCTTATGGCAACCCTGTGAGGTAGGCAGGGCAAATACAATCTATCTCTATTTTATGTAAAAGGAGAGTAAGAGAGTTTGGGAAATGGGAAGATTAAACCAGATGGTGTTGCTAATAAACAATGGAGTTGGTGCAAGGCCTTTTCACTATTGAGTTCAGTTTCTAGAGCTAGAAGGGAAACAAGAGCCTCTCAAGTCTTACTCATAGCCTGTTATAGAAGCAAGTAAACTGAATAGTCACTCCTTGGGCAATAAATGATGAGCTCTATTAGAAATGGTACCTTTATTAGACATCAAACAGCTGTTTGGAGGATGGTTGTCTTACATAGATGGTTTTCTCCATCAACCAAGAGTCTTGGAAGTCTGGATCTTGATCTATTCATGAAAATCCTCTAAGAAGGACTTTATGCTATATAGTGTTGGGTTTTTTTTTTTAAATAGCATTTTATTTTTTCAAATATATGTGAAGATAGTTTTCAGCACTCATTTCTGTAGGATCTTATGTTCTAAATTTTTTCTCCCTTCCTCCTTTACTACCTCCTTCCCCCAAGGCAGTAAGCAATCTGATATGTAATGCATGTACAATCCTTTTAACCATATTACCATATTTGCCAGGTAGTGCAAGAAAAATCAGAACAAAAGGGAAAAAACATAAGAAAGAAAAGCAAACAGAAAAAGAAGTGAAAATATGATATTTTGATCCACATTCAATCTCCATAGTTCTCTCTGATTGCAGATGGCATTTTCCATCCCAAGTCTATTGGAATTGTCTTGAATCACTGCATTGCTGAGAAGAGCTATGTTTATCATAGTTGATCATCACATAATCTTGTTATTACTGTGTACAGTATTCTAGTTCTGCTCATTTCACTCATATATTCAAGTTACAACTTAGGAACAGTTTATCAAGTAGGAAAGGAAAACAAATTACATTTTGTGATGCTTATTCATGTCAGTAATATTATTTATTAATAATCAAACAGTAAAATTTTTTTGTGTCATTAATATTGTAGAAATGTTAAACTATCATTCAGTATTATTATTTATATTTTTATTATTAGTAAGCTTTAAGGATTTCTAGAATGAAGGAAAATTAACAAATCACAAAGATTCAAACAATAATAGTGTCATGAAAAGAAACTAAATTTTATCTTATACATACATGTACACACTTATAAATGGTAGTATCTTCTGATACTTTTAGTGTAGCTACAATTTACATGCTATTTTGTTTTTATTAATTTATAAATCTAAAGGACTAGTAAACTTCTAGTTAAGTTTTATGTAATTTATTGCTAAATTTCAGTCTCTCTGTTGACTGGAGACCTTGATATTTTGCTTCTATACTGTACAAAGTCCATCCACCCAGTGAAATACCCTGAGAAGTGATCATCTAGCATTTGCATGAAGAATTGGAGAGTGGAAGACTCCACCCACTGTCTTCTGAAATGCCCCATTCATTTTGTGGCTCTACTTGTTAGCAAGTTTTTCTATACCTCAAGCCTAGGTTTACCTCTTTGCAGGTTCTGATTTTGCTCTTTAGGATTCTGCAGAACATGCCTACTTAATTCCTCTTCCAAGTGTTGACCTTCCAGTACTTAAAGAGTGCCATCTTGCTTCCCTTCCCACCTCCTCCAAGTATCTTCTTCCCCAGGCCTTACCTCTTCATTCCTCTCGACCAGTCTCACTATGGCATGGAATGAGGCCCTTCATCATCCTGATCCCTCTTCTCTGGATGCTGTTTAGTTTGAGAATATCCTCCTTAGCCTTTGATGTCAGAACCCAACATAATACTCCAGTGTGGTCTGAGCAGGGCTAAGGACAGAGAGACAGAGAGACCTCTCAGCTCCTGGGCACTACAGGTTTCTTAGCTTTTTGTTTGTCATCAGTCTTGAGAGGCAGCTCAGTGGGGTGGATGGCAAGTCAGTCTTGAATTCCTAGAAAAGTTCTTTGGGATTTATGAAGCCCCAGCTTCTCATCTCTACTACCTAAAGGGTTAGCATTCTCTTATAGCGTGATGGCATCTGCAAGATAGAGCTTGATAAAAACATTGAACAGCACAGGGCTAAGGATGATCTCTGTCCCTCTTCTCTAGAAATCCCTTTCCAAGCTGACAGCAAAGAATGAATAAATGACTCTTCTACTTTGTCCAGCCATTCAACCAATTTTGAATTCACTTAACTGAGCTATTGTCTAGACCATGTTCTCTCAGAACAATGTGACAGATATTTTTAAATACTTTGCTTAACCCTAGGCAAACTATTAACATTCTCTAGAAACCGCTCTAGTAACACTGTCAAAATTTGACAAGAGCTTAATCTGTCATGACCTGTTTTTTTTTTAAGTTTTATTGATGCCTTTTGTTTTAACAACATAGACTTAATTCCCTTATCCAGTGATGTGTTTATCTTGTCAAAAAAGAAAAAAAGTGTTCCACAAACCAGCCAGTACATCAGCAATGTCTGATTATAGCCATAACATTTTGTTCTCATTTTTCCCCACTTCTCCGATAAAAGGATCAATGTATGTTTCTCAATTCTTCTCTAGGGCCCAGTAGGGTCATTATAATTATATCATATTCATTTTCATTTTATGGTTCTGTTATTTACAGTATTGCAGTCATTGAGTGTTTCATTTTCCTGGTTCTGAGGACTTCCTTCTGCATCAGTTTATATCGTTTTTCTTGTTTTATTTTTGCTCTTCAATTTCTTTGGCCATTCCATGGCTACCTTATGGTTTCCCACATGTTCATTAATGAATTCATTTTAAAAAATCACTACTTTATCTAGATACTAATTTTTTGTGAGAGGTATTGTGGTGTGGTGAATGAAGAGCCAGCCTTAGAGACAGGAAAACCTGATTTGAAATCCTATCTCTGCCACTTACTGATTGTGTGATCCTTGGAAAACTTATTTAACTCCTCCGTGTTCTAGGCAACTCTTTATATGACTGTCAGTTACAGAAAAGCTGAAAACTTGAATTGGTGGAGGAGTTTCCTCATTGGGCGAGTGAGGGACTATTCATCACTTTCATTGGTAATTTCTTCATTTGAACATGGAGGGACTGTATCAGTGCAACTGAAGGTCCCATCCTTTTCCTATGACCCATTACTTCATGCTTCCTTTCAGTTGCTTTGGAACCAGTTTGAATCCTTACCATTTTTTTTTTATTTTTTTTTATTTTTTTTTATTTTTTTTTTTTTGTGGAAGGATCTAGGCAGGCTGCCTAATTTTCATGACCCAGTTAACATCTAAATTTTGCAATTGGACTTTTATACTTAATTATCTCTTTTTCCATTGGATAACAATTCTTCCTTACAATATGTTTTTGTCTATGCCAGGATCTTTCTCCTCCCACCTTTACATTTTTTTTTTCCGGGCAGTGTCTTTGGGCTTCTTTGGTCATTTCCAAGAAGTGTGGCAGAATCCTGACTCAGGAAAACAGCCCTCTCTAAGATAATTCAATTCAGTACAAATAGATCTTGGTCAGAAGCTTGTATGTAGTACAGAAAGATCTGTACTAGAAGAAAGAATGAGAAAGGGAACGTTTTGCTTTAGGCAAATCATGTTTTGGGGAAGAAAAGAATGGAAACATTTATAGCATAGCATTATATTCCATCAAGATTGTTTTTCATTAGTCTGGTTAAAAGACAAATGTAATTTATACTAGACATTTTCTCAGCCTGATAGAATAAGTTATGGTCATCTGTGTGTGTGTGTGTGTGTGTGTGTGTGTGTGTGTGTGTGTTTTAGGGTGGAGGTCTATGCTTCTGACCTCATAAATGAAGGGAACTCTGATATGAAAATTCTTTTCACCAATGTAAATTTACAGTTTATTTGTAGTTTTGTTTTTAAGCACCTCTAATATGATAGGCACTCTATTAAGCCTTATGAATATCTTATTTGATCAGAGAATTTCCTGGGTCATTGAGAGGTTAGTCAGTTAATATATAACAGAATCACGACTTAAAACTCAGGTCTTCTGCCTCCAAAGGTGGCCTTTTCTCCATCTTATTGCCATGCCATTCGTGCTCTACTTGACAATAATAAAAGAAGAATTTGTAAAGTCTTGGATCACTTATTTCTTGGTGATTGAATGAGATCAGTGGGTTCTTGTGGTGTGCAGAGAGAGACAGAGAGAGAGCCTACCAACTAGTGATATTTAGAGTTTGAATCTCAGCCTTGCCATTTATTTGTATGACCAGGAATTGGGGGTGGGTTAGAGTTAATTTTTTAAATTTCTCTGTGCCTCAGTTTCTTCATCTTTATAGAGAAGGAGCTGGACTAGACTGAGAAAGGTCTCTGAATGAAAAATAATTTTTAAAAATTTTGTCAACATGGTTGAAGAAAAAATTCCAAAAGTTCTGATCATCAACTAACTGTTTAGTCTTTAGTCTTTGAACTTCAGTTTCCTTTTCTGTGGCATAGTGGAGAGAGGGCTAGATGTGGAGTTCAGGAAAGCTTTCATTCAGAGCCTGCCTCTGACCCATAGTAGGTATGTAGCCTGGGCCAGCTAGTTAACCTCATTGGTAAAATTGCAGGATGTTGTGGAGGTCAAATGAGATAATTAACATAAGTGCTATAAAAACCTTCACTGTTGTTATCAGAACATGAAGGGTTTGGGCGGGAGCAGCTTCCTTTTTTGGAGTTCAGTGACTTATCATGTTTATAACTTGGTTCCTTCCTTGCCTCCTCTCCCTCTCCCATGCCCTTGAGCAAGGTGCTTCCGAGGAGCTTCCATTTCCTCATCTATAAATGTGGGAGATGTCTGTGCCCCTGAAAGTTTCTTTCTACAGTCAGTTTTTGTGATTCTGAGTCAAAAGATGGCTCCACAGTGTCCGCCCAAGAGCCTGGGAGGATGGCAATATCATTCACGGTCCAATCCTTCAGAGTAAACTTAAAAAAGGGACTTTTTCTTTTACAAAATTGTTTCATGGTATTAGCATGTTAAAGCAACAGATGCTGAAAAGTCCATTGCCCTCCTTAGTTGGGCTCTTGGGGCCTCTCTACTTGTTAGCAACGTATTATTCTTCCACACATCTTGAGGCTTGAGCACTTGTTCCCCTCTCACCTTCCTACTGATAGGATATTTTTCTAATAGAGGCAACATGAAGGTTCTTTCATTGTCTGAAACTACTGCCCCGACATGGTTAGTGGGGAAGCAAAGAGGCTGGCCACTTTCAGAACAGGGACCTAGACTTGTTTTGCTAATGGGGTGGCAGGGCTCTGTGCAGAAGGGCCTGAATAGAATGCAAGAAGGAAATAATCCCCTTTAGGGGAAGCTGCTGAAACTTCCTGAATTCCATCCACCTGAGGTGACCGGGGTACTGCTTCTAACCCCAAATCCTTCCCCTTGACTCTCCCTCCGAACCTCTTCATCTCAGCACTGCCCCTGATCTCCTGTCCCCTCCAAGTAATGCGGTGAATGGGGTTTGGGGCTAGTCTTGTGGAATTCACAGCAAGATTCTGACAGGTGTGAGCTGAGGCGGATGGCCTCATCTTGTGAAATGGTGGTATTGTGCTTTTATATCCTGGAAGGATTTGCTCTAATTTATCTAGAGGGTCTGATTCCTCCTGGAAATTTGTGAATAAAATAAATGAATAATTCATCTTCGTACTCAGCTCCTCCTGGCACAAAAGAGGGAGACAGAAGGGGAGGCTGGAGTATTGTTGCAGTCCCACTGTGCACCAAACGCTGCTACACCTCAGAGGTGTTTGGGGTTGGCTGAGAAGGAGAGATCCCTATTTTAGGGAGGACTCGGCCCCTGCCCTTGGGAAACCCAAACCGGACAGGGGGATAGCACACAAATACAGCACCATCAGCTTACTGGCTCCTGGCGCCCTGACCCTTGATTTTAGCAGAAGGCTCCAGGAGGTTGGGACTTGCCTCAGAGAGGGGCTTTGCAGTGCCAGGCGTTAGCTTTTGGCACACCGTCCCAGAAGTGTGTGAGGGGCAGCACAGACACTTTTGTGAGGTCCAGGTTGGGGAAGGTGCTGAGCAGCAAGAGCCCCAAGGGAGGGAAGGCTTCATGAGAGCAGTGAAGTGGGCCCTGGGCCCTGGAGGGCCAGAGCTAGGCAGCGTGGCTGGAGGCTGGGAGTGGCCATGGAGACACCAGCAGCGAAGGGGGGGCTCTGGGGTGGTGGTTGTGAGAAATGTTGATGGTTAGGTTTCTGCCAGATGTTGCGGTTTCAAGATGGTGTATGATAAGAGCACTGAGCAGTCAGGTTTCTGGAGAAGGAACTAGCCTAGCACAGAGTCTGGATAAAAGGGGGCCAGGCTAGAAACTGGCCACCAAGACCTGGGAGGAGGCTTTCCTCCATTGCCTGTAGTGGGCTCATTGCATCTTATCTCACCCACCCCAGGGGGAGAGATGATCAGGGAGGGGGACCATGTCCAGAAGCAGTACAAGGGATGGGTAAGGAAGAAGGCAGTGGTGGGGGAGAGGGGGCCTCGGGCCAGCTCTGCGGGGAGGAGGAGTATGAAAGCTTGTTCTCCTTTCTGCGGGGGGGGGGGTGAACCCCTGTGGAGTTTCACACCCACTTCTGCAGGGGCCCATTCAAAGTGCTTCCCTCCTCCCAGTCTCTTCCTTCACTGTGCCCTTCTTGGGCTCCAGAATTTTGTTTCTAGCCCCGGTGCAGAGCCTTGAACAGCAGGCAGGAGAATCTGAACTTGACCCAGCAGGCCTGCTCCGGTTGAGGATGGGGATGGGCTCTCCTAGAGGATGGAGTGGGTGATGATTCCAGGCCTCTGCAGCGCTCTAAATCACCGGATGCTCTGCGGGAGGGAGGGAGGAGAGCTCACTTGTGACACAAAAGGGACATTTTAATGCCCTTCCCCCTCCGGTGCCCTCCCTCGCCCGAGTCCTGGGATTGGGACATGCTGCCCTCCGCAGGTCGCAGCTAGAACTGATGCAGGCTAGGGGCCCGTCCTGATTTTCCTTCCTGTGCCCCTGCAGAAGTACATCCAGGAAGCCAGGAATATGGGCAGCACGATCCGGCAGCCCAAACTCTCCAACCTCTCGCCCTCTGTGATCGCCCAGACCAACTGGAAGTTTGTGGAGGGCTTGCTGAAGGAGTGCCGCAATAAGGTATGGCCCGGGGCGGGGGGGGGCATGCTTGGGCATGGGAGCTGCCCTCCCCCCTTGGCTTTGGGGAGAACAAGGAAATTGGCAGCCATGAGATTCGGTTTGGGCAACATCTATTAAATCACTGCTGTATGCTGTGCAACATGAATAAGACACGCTTACCCCCGTCCTCAAGGAGTCTGGGCCTTCTGATCCGTGTCTGGTTTGATCATGATCATATTTCACTGATTCAATTCAGTTATCCGAGCATCTGAGGCCAGATATAGCCCAAGTACTCCGGATGCCCTTTGGGGGGGGGGGAGATACAGTCTCAGGGTATTTTATGGACGGGTAAGTTCATCCAGGATTATTTGAGGAGGAAGAAGGTGTTACTAGCTAGGAAAATGCTCCCTTGGCATCTAAATTGAGCTGCAAGGGAAATACATGGTGAGAAGAGGTGAAGAGGGTTGGGTTCCCTGTATGGGGGAGGACCCAAGGGGGCAGGTTGGGTGCTTATTCAAGGGCACAGCAGTGGATCACTTTGACTAGAACATGAATGTGAAATAAGCTTGGCACTCAAGGTTCCTGGGATTAGACCCTGGAGGACTTTTAAGGGCCAAGGGGAGATCACTCTCCCGGTGACTTCTCCTCTTGGGCCATTCTTATCCCTGCCTTTGCAGACATTTTCCAAACAAGGCTCTCTCCAACATGCAGGAGCCTTTTTTCTAGTTCTTTTCCTAGCTTGGGATGACCAGTGTAAGGATTCAATCTGTCCTTCCAGTGTCTTTCATTTCCTTTACATGACCTTCTCCTCTCATTCATTCTTCTATCCAGAAGGCATCAATTCAGCTTTCCTTTTCCAGGCATTAACAGGCACTTATTAAGGCTTTGTTCCTTGTCTTTAACAGCTCTGGCCTTGCTCATTTAGAATTTTGGACACAAAAAGATGCTTACGGCACAGTGTTTTAGGATTTGTTTATAAAACTTGCCTAAAATACTGAATCACTAGAAAGTATAATTCCATTCCAGGATTATGTCTCTGCCTTTAGGACTTGAAATTAAAATTGTAAAGAAATTTTTCTTTACAAAAACCATATACATCTTTTTAAGCTTTTGACTTACATAAATTCATTTTAAGAATAGCTTGTTTATATTTACCCTGTGAAATGATGATGATGATGAAGATGAACAAAATCTATCCAAGGTGTTGGCAATGCACAATTGAAAGAATCTTGGCTCACAAGTACCTTAGTACCTTGGTGGCATCCTGGAGTGGCTCTTGGACAGGCCACTTCCTTCCTTGGGCCTCGGTTTCTTTGTCTCTCTGATGAAGGTTCTTCCAGTCCTTAACATTTATAGCTCTTAGAATGAAAAGGTTTAGCTCAATCATGTCCACTTGGCAGTGAAACGCTTTTTGAGGCTGGTGTAGCAAATTCTTTGCCTTGGAGGGTCTGTCTGAGTCCTCAGGGAGAAATTATCAGGCAGTGAGAGCAGGAGGGGGGTAGCAGCTTCAGAGAAGTTCGGAGATGCCCCAGGGAAGTCTGTTACTGGGCACAAGGGTGAACCAAGTCATCTTTAGTTTCTTCCAGTTTAGAAACTCTGGGTTTCTATGATTTTAATCTTTCTTTAGCCCTAAGAGGGCATTTGTAGATTGTAGATATTAGAGATTGGTGGGGGGGGGGGGTAGTGGGAACTGGAGACATCATCTAATTCAGTTTTGTATAGAGGAAGGCACAGGGACCTAGAGATACTAGGACAGTCATTTGCCCATGGTCACCCAGCCAGTTAGTACTTGAAGCAACTCTGGAACCCAGTTCTTGACTCTTGACCCAGAGCCAATTTGAATAAAACATTGGGTAGAAATTAGTCGACAACCTTTCTTCTCAGGCTTTTTGGGAGCTTATTACACAGAATGTGGCTTGCATGACACAGATATTGTTTGTTTGCCCAGATGCTAAGTTAAGATGCCCTTTCTGTGTACCGATTTGCTGAATCGGATGTTCTCACTTTTGTCACTTGCTTTCTAGACCAAGAGGATGCTGGTGGAAAAGATGGGCCGAGAGGCTGTGGAGTTGGGCCATGGAGAAGTCAACATCACCGGTGTGGAGGAGAACACCTTGATTGCTAGTCTTTGTGACCTCCTAGAAAGGATCTGGAGCCATGGGCTACAGGTCAAACAGGTAAAGAAGCAACCTGTCCTATGTGGTCATAGTGAAAGGGACTGAGAGCTACAGAGTGCTTTGTGAGTGGGAAAGGTTATTACTGAGTAAGGGTAGATGGTCAGGGAAAGCTTCCTAGAGGAGGTAGCAGTTGATTTAGGCTTTCAAAGAAAAGTAGGATTTTCCTGAGGATCAGTTTGAGGCAGTGGATAAAGGGTCAACCTCAGAGTCCTTTTCTATCACATTATGGCTGCATAACTGCTGGCAAGTAATTCAGCCTTCCACATCTCTGGAAACTTGGAGTCAGCTCCATGCCCCTGCCAGACACTGAAGAAATAGGAAAAAGATGGGAAAGCTGTTCTTATCACTGATGACACACTGCTTCCTGGTTTGCCCAGGAATTTCTTATTCTCATTTGATCTTACTGCATTTCTAGGAGATGACTAACAGAAGTATTATTCCCTTTTAAAAATGGGAAAAATGGTTCTGGAAACCCCCCATGGGGGGTCACATTGCCTAGAATTTTGCCCAGCATTGGGCAGCAGAAAGTTTGAGTCTCTGCACAAGTCCATCCCTCTCCAGGGACCACTCTTGGGCTGGGGGCAATGCTTAGAACTGAGCTACCATGGGCTGTTTGCTTTGAGCTGGATTAGGGTTAGGGTGGGAGCAGACATGCAGTCTTTTAAGTGCATAAGTCTTGTGGCTGAATCTCATTTTCTTGCCTCAAAGCCTAGAAAGTCTGGTGAAGTCTTCCTTTTGCTCTTGTGCTAGGTGGGGTTATTGTATGACTAGGTAGGAATTTCAGAGCTCTTGGGCTACCCGTATTTATCTCCCCAAGTTGTGCTTTGGATTAGCTGAGTTGATTTATAAGGCCCCTCCCAGCTCACATTTCTTCTCTTTTGAGCCCGTGATTAAGCATGAGATAAGCCTTCCAGCCACATCTTGGGAGGGGAGCCCAGCCTCCACTCCCTTCATAGTTAAAGTCACACTCCGAGGCTGCCAGAAGGAATCTTGGGTCTGAGGATAATCTCCTGGGGTGGAGACACCCTGGGAAGGAGGGAGAGAAAGAGGGAAGAGACAGAGAGAGACAGAGAATGAGACAGATACACACATGCATGTGCATATATATATATACACACACATATACATAGATGTGTGTGGTGTGTGTATGTGTTGTGTGTGTGGTGTGTATGTGTGTGTGTGTAGGTGCCCTCACACTGCACCCTGCCGATGCCTTGGGTGACAGACTGGGATGGCTCACTCCCAGCCATCTGTCTCCTTTACCAGACTCCAGGTTTCCCACCCATCCCAGGGGACTCCAGGAAAGGCCTGCGTAAGCTCCGGCTGTCCCTCTGCTTGCTGGCCCATTCACAGTCACAGGGTTTTTAGAGCTGGAAGGACTTCTGGTCCGACCCTGCCCCAAAGGAGCCCCCACAGTATCGTGGCCCCCCTGCCTCCGTTTGGAAGAGCTTTCCTGGACTCTGAGGGGAGAGTGCATGCACATGCACAGTGAGGCCAGGCCCGGAGCCTTTCCTTCGCCAGGATTGGGATTTTCTGTGTTCAGGTTTCCACTCAGTTCCAAAGCGGCCTCAGGTTCCTCTTTTGCTCTTTGTACTTTGGAAACTAAACGCTTTATCTCCACCATTTTGTCCTGCAGGGGAAGTCTGCCTTGTGGTCACACCTGTTGCATTATCAGGAGAATCGGCAGAGGAAGCTGACGTCGGGAAGCTTGAATACCTCAGGTGAGGGGGGTTCTTCTCCTTGGGAAGAGTCTGCTGTTTACTAGGAGCTTGAGGGTGGCTCAGACCCTCATCTCCTTGGGCCACTTTGCACAGAGCCGGCCCTCCCTCACTTCCATCCAATCATCACCTCCCTGAGTCATGGACAGAAACCCCAAGGAAGGGTGGGCCTCCGAGGGCCCGTCCAGATCCAGACTCTGATCCCATGGATTCAGAGTAGGGATTGTCTCCTTTGTCCTTCTTTCCCCAGGGCCTAGCCCAGTGCTTGTGACACAGTAGGTGCTTCATAAATGTTGATTCATTGGGCTGAATCCCTTACATAAAATACTTCAAATCAGCCAGACACTGAGCTGAAAAGTCTATGAAATGTGTTCTGAATCATAGGACACAAGAATGAAATTCACTGGCACTGCCTGTTTGTGTTTTCTATTATTATGGGATAATTCTAATAATTTTGGTAGTACTATAACAACAGTATTAGTAGGCTAATAGCTTATTGGCCTAATAAATATCAGTTGGCTAGTAATAATAGCAACGATTATTTGTTAATAATAATAGTAGCCAAGGCCAACATTACACCCTTTACTTTAAAGAATATTTTCTGTCTGTTCTGTGGTCTTCACAACAACCTTGTGAGCCATGTGGTGCAAGTTTTATTGTCTTAATAGTGACATCTAGCTTTGGGGAAAATTTGAGTCTCAGTGGGGGAGAAGAAGTTGGTAGGCTCACGTGGGGAGTGAAGAGAAAGTAAGAAGGAGGTATCCAGTCTGGCCCCTGACCTTATGGAGGGGCAGTGCCCAGAACCCTGGCCTTGGATTCTGGAAAGTTGAGCTCAAATTTGCCTTCAGACCCTCACCAGCTGTGTGATCCTGCCAAGTCACTTGATATGTTTTAGTCTGAGTTTCCTCCTGTATAAAATGGGGGTGCTATTATCACCCCCAATCTCTCAGGGGTATTATGAGGATTAAAGTACCATATAAACACTAGGTACCACCACCATCGCTGCTGCTGTTATTATTATTATTATTATTAATTATTATTATTATTTTTTTGCTGAGGCAATTGGGGTTAAGTGACTTGCCCAGGGTCACACAGCTAAGGAATGTGAAGTGTCTGAGACCAGATTTGAACTCAGGTCCTCCTGACTTCAGGGCTGGTGCTCTATCCACTGCGCCACCTAGCTGCCCTGTTATTATTATTATTAATGGAAGGTAGGGGAGATATGTACATAAGAATATGAGAAAACCCAAGGGAACAAAAGATTTATCATCCAGACACAGTCTACTCTAAGAGACTTTGAGGATGGAGAGGAATTTTCGAGGGAGACGGGATAAGGGGAGATTTCTTGGAGAAGGTGACCTCTGAGTTAGGCCCTGAAGGTGGAGAGAGATTCCATCAGGCGGGAGGGAGAGTTCTTCCTGGGAACAAGGAGTTACTGTACCAAGTGG
Organism: Myrmecobius fasciatus; assembly: GCA_023553655.1. Lineage (NCBI taxonomy): Eukaryota > Metazoa > Chordata > Mammalia > Dasyuromorphia > Myrmecobiidae > Myrmecobius > Myrmecobius fasciatus. The sequence goes on along the minus strand of JAJPUD010007184.1, from coordinate 13,893 downwards.
GTAAAAAGTAGAATGAGATCAGGGACTGGTGAATGAGCTAAGTCCTGGATGGATGGACAGAGAAGGGGAGATGAGAAGGACAGGTACGGCTTGGAATGCTGGGGGATCTAGTCGTGCTGGACCCAAGGGGGTGATGTGGGGAGGTCTCCCCCTCAGGAAGAGGCAGGAGCTGGTCAAGGAGGCTTTGGAGAGGAAGTGGTCGGTAAAACACACAGCCGCGTTTGCACAGCAGATGGACAGGACGCAGCCACGGTGAGCAGTGATGGACTCTTTCAAGCTCTTTGGGCTTCTTGCTTTTAGGAATACTCCTGGACTCGGAGCGGAGGAAGAGTGATGCCAGCTCAGCCATGCCTCCCCTGAGGATCTCTCTGATCCAGGACATGAGGTCTGTTTGCATTCCCAAAGGGCCGGGTGTGCAGGACTTAGGCTTCCATCGTTGCCTCTTATTTTCATGAGGCTTTTGTAGGGTTCTACAAGTATTTGGGAGGTTTTGTTTTGAAAATTGCTTCATTTGTGCTGTAAGAAAGCAGGCTACCCCAAGACTTTGGCTTTGAGGAGCAACTTTGAGCCACTGAAGCAGGTGCTACTGGTAGCAGTATCTCATAACCTGCAGACCCAGAGGAGCTTGGGAGAGGGGGAGGAAATGTCACTGCTGGCGGCTGCGACCGCTGAACCGGGTCCCCCTTCTTTCCAGGCACATCCAGAACATCGGGGAGATCAAAACAGACGTTGGCAAAGCCAGGGCCTGGGTCCGGCTGAGCATGGAGAAGAAATTACTTTCCCGGCACCTGAAGCAGCTGCTCTCAGATCATGAGCTCACCAAGTAAGAAGAACCGGCATGTCCCTTCATGGAGGGAAGGCAGACAAGGGTGCGGGGGGCAGTCGGAGAACAGGAGGATGTGCTTGGAAGTCCATGATTGAGCTCTTCTTTGGGGCCCGGCAGACCCTACTGTTGCATTGCCCTTGGGGGTCTAGGTTTTGCAGTGCCCCCTCCTTTCCTTCCATATCCCATTCACAATGAATTCTGCCACAGAATTTTCTCTCTTTTTCTTTTCTTTGTCTAGGCAGAGATTCAGAGCTGTATATTATTGACCTAACTTTCACAGGAATACTCTGTAAATTACTAGATTGATCTTTAAGAATTAAAATCAACATGGTTGGGTAGGTTTTTATAATCCAGATGAAAATTCAGTTCACTAAGTTCATATTTACAAGGTATTCAGGGTATATGGCAGTGAACATCCCATTGTTAGGAAATGAGTTGTTGGAAATGTTTTAGATTCTTGAATTTTGGAGGGTGAGGAATAAGAACTCTGGGACTCTGACTAGAATAGTTAGAAACAGTTCTATATCCTATTTAACTAGTGATGATCCTGTCTTTGCTTGGTGATCTCCAGTGAGAGGGAGGGAACCCATTATCTCAGCTCCCAGGTACCCCTTTCTGCTTGTGTCTGTCTATGGATATTCAAAAGTATTGCCTTAGAACAAACTCAAATTTGACTTTTTTACAATCTCCTCTATTGCTTTTTTTTTTTTTTTTTTTGCCACCTGGGACCTAGCAGGACAAACCTAATCCCTCTTCCATGATAAAGCCCTCAAAGAAGGCAAAGGTTATAGAGTAAAATTTGAAAGTGTCCTGGACTGTTGAGGGTGAGGAGTGTGATGGAGTCTGTCCCATGATGATTGGTGGAAGGAACTAGGGGTATCGAAAGATCTTCTCAGGTCAGAAAGTGGGGTCAAATCTGAGAAGGTGAAATTTAATACAGAGAAGTGTAAAGTCTTCCACTTGAGCTCAAAAACCCCATCAACTTCTTCAGCTATAAGATGGTGGAGATACTGCTTGACAACAATTCATCTGAAAAAGGATGGAGGGATTTTAGTGGCCCAGCAGGGCAATACAAGTCAACAGTGGATGACTGGTGGCATCTTTAACTGTCTCAAGAGAGATATAGTCTTCAGGACCAGGGAAACAGTAGCCCTACTTCTTTGGTCAGATCACCTGGCATATATTGTGCTCAGTTCTGGGGATCACATTTTTAAAAAGGATATTAATAAGCCAGAGATGTTCAGAGGAGGGTGACTTGTTTAGGGAAGAGCTCTGAGTTCCTACCAAAGGGATGGTTTGAAATGAACAGAGATATTTATCCTGGAGAAGGGAAGTTTTGGACATAGAGGGAGGCTGAATGGGATAACTCCTCCAGGTAGTTGAAAGACTTTATTATGGATGAGGAAGAGTGGGAGCGGGTTGGCTCTGCTAGGCTCCAGATGGCAGTGCTAGCAGCAGTGGGGGGAGCTTGCAAAAGGCAGATTTAGGTTCAAGGCAGTACTTCTGAACACTTAGAACCAGGTAGCAGTGGGATAGGATGCCCTGGGAAGGCAGTGAGCTCCCCATCCTTGGAGGTCATCAAGCAAAGACTGTGTTGTCTCTTGTTGAGTATGATATGAAAGGATTCTGTTCAGGTGTGGGAAAGTAGGCTCAAAGTCTCTAGGATTCAGTGACTGTTTAGCTTCTGGAAGAGAACTTGGGTAGCCATGATTATTCTTTCAGTGATCTGAAGGACTGTCTCATGGGAAGGTAGAAAAGGCACCATGGACATTTGGTGACAGGACTTATTTCCTGGGCTGGCCCCTGCCATCTGGATGAACCTGGACAGATCTCTTAAACCTTCAGTTTCCTCTTCCGTAAACTGGGGGTATTGCACTATAAGATCTCTAAGGTCCTCTCTATGTCTCTGATTACTATGATACTACAGTGGGACCCCGTTTCCCTTGTGGTCCTTAATGAAGACAGGGAACAGCTGAGCCCTGTCCTGCCTGTTCTTACCTTTTGAAAGGTTGAAGACCCTTCCTCCTGGATCCTCTTGATCCCCTCCTGTCTCCTTGAGGCTCATGTGTGGTCTTTCCTTGGCAGGAAGTTGTACAAGCGCTATGCTTTCCTGCGCTGCGATGATGAGAAGGAACAGTTCCTTTATCACCTCCTGTCCTTCAATGCTGTGGACTACTTCTGCTTTACCAACGTCTTCACGACAATCAGTGAGTAGCTCTCACCTCCCACCTCTGTTCTGCTTTCTTGGGAGAACTTTTTGGAGATGTCTTTCTCATCCTTTTTTTCTTCTTTTTCTGACACAACCCATTTTGGTTATTTTTTGTTGCTCTTTTGAATTTGTATGTGTATTTATATGTGTGTGAGGGTGTATATGTGTATGATGTATGTGACTGGGCATGTATAGGTGTGCATTGCAGTCTACACGTGTGTGTAGGTACGTATGCTTGTGAGTTTGTATTGGCTGTATATTTACATGTATTGTGAGGGTGTGTGTGTATCCATACATGTGCACATTTGCCATTTCTGGGTGGGAGGGAACAGTTGTTTGACCCTAAAGCTGTTTGGCTTGACCTCGTTTCACAGTGGGGAGCATAACCCTCTGGGTCAACATGTGGCCAGTATGGCCCTAGTTGTTTCACAAAGTAGTTCAGGTCACTATTTCTATTAGTACCTGCCTGGACGCACTTAAAGATTTGGGGTGGAGAAGATGACAAAGCTGGAAGACCAGGCTAGAAGTATGTAGTGTGCACCCTTCTCATTCAGAAGACAAATATTCTGTGGCCTTGGCTTCTCTGAGGAAGGCTTAGATGACTCTGGGCTGAAGGGGAATGATGTGCTCCCCAGTGGGATATTGGAAAGGAGGCAGGGGAGACCTGGCTTCTACTCAGTTTTTGTTCTGTAAAAGGGATGGAATGGTCTGAGGACAAAAGGAGATAATGAGAGAGTATTTTGGAACCCAAGTTCTGAGTCAAGTGAAGAATAGTAACAGCATTATTCATATTATTTAAGGACTAGATCGTTCACTGACTTCTAGAACTTAAAGTAAGTATTTGAACCCTAAAATCTGCAGGCTTTGGAGGCAGACTCTAGCAAAGGGATTTTTGACCTGGAATCTGAGCTTAAAGTAAGTGTGTGTGTGTGTGTGTGTGTGTGTGTGTGTGTGTGTGTGTGTGTACCTATATATATATACACACATGTAAAATATATGCACATACATATACAGTTCTTCACTGTATTTCCACATCATTGGTTTCCTTTGTAATCCTTTATGTTTTATGTTAGACATTTAATTATATTATTCTGAGAAGGGGCTCTGTAGGCTTCTAAGCCCAAAGGGGTCCATGTCACAGAAAAAGTTAAAAACAATAAAAACAACAAACTCTATTGTGTTTTTCCTTCAGAATCAGCAGAATTTTGCCTTTTCATCTCTGTTCCCTGTGAGGAAGCTCTTAGTTTGTCCCAAATATTACCTGGTACTGATTAGTTTTGGGAGCCAGGAATGCTAAGCTCTATGACCCCTGTGATGTGTCCCTGGAATGACCTTCAAGTTCCTACATTCTGTTTTAAGACATAACCAGAAATAAAGATCCACTAGCACTTACAGAGTACTTTCAGGTTTGCAAAACACTTTAGGAGTCCAGGATCAATGCTGTCTAGTTGGAAGGGACTGTAGAGGTCATGTGCTCCAGCCTCATTATACAGATGGGAAAACTGAGGCCAAGGGAAACTTAAGGTAGCACAGGGAGGAAGCATCAGAGATAGAATTTAAATCCAGATCTTCAGATTCTTGATATTATGTGATCCTCCCAACAACCTTGCAAAGTTGATGCTCTCCTCACCCCCATTTTGCAGAAGAGGAATCTGTAAAATTTTACAGATGAGGAGGCTAAGAGAGGTGGGATGACTGGCTAGGTTCCTACAGTTAGTGAGCATCAGAGGCAGGGTTTGGACGCAGGGCCCCCCGGCTCCCAGCTCAGCATTCTATCTCCACCCCACGGTCTCTCCCCACACAAAGCTGGGGAAAGTCGGAGGTGTTCTTCCCCGTGGCCTGCTGCTTTGAGGCAGACCTTGGTGACTGCGTGAGGCAGCCTAATGTTTGCAGTTGTTCCCAAGAGAACAACTCCTTGGCTTCTGGTTCTGAGTTTGGGCTGTTGGAGCCAGGCCCTCCCACGCCCTGAGAGCCACTGGTGGGGCTTTCTACTCAGGGAAGTGGGTGAGGACTTCCGGGGGCAGCTGAGAGGTGCCACGTCAGTGGGGGAGACAGGCAGTAGGGATGAAGGGGTTTTCCACACAGGAACCATCAAGGGATATCAGACTGGGCCCTGCCTTCATCAGCATCAATGATGGGCAGGCAGCAGCCACATAGCAGGGACCCGAGTGTCCCCAGGCCTTCCTTCCGCCTGGCCTCAAGCATCCCTGTGGCTTCTCCCTGCACAGTGATCCCGTACCACATCCTGATTGTCCCCAGCAAGAAGTTGGGCGGCTCCATGTTCACGGCCAACCCTTGGATCTGCATCTCGGGAGAACTGGGGGAGACGCAGATCCTGCAGGTGCCCAGGAACGTGCTGGAGATGACCTTTGAGGTATGTTCTCACCCAGGGGGATCGTGCCTTGGCAGAGCTCCTGGGACCCAGAGAGGTCAGGAAAATGGCAGTCTCCGTGCCGAGCTTCATGAGGGCATGGAGCTTGTACGAAGTTGTCCGTAGAGACCGGTGACATGGTTTTGCTCCGAGCTTCCACCGAATCTCTCTCCCGGGCCCACAAGCCTCTGTAGGAGAGGCCTGGAGATGGAGGGAAAATAGTTTCCCTCGTCCATGATTCTGTCCAGTTGGGGCTGACACAGAGTGACAATATAAGTGACAGATTGTATCCTGCACACACATTTACATAAGGACCCACCAGCCTCCCTGCCTGAAGGTGATCACACCTAGGAATAGCTGCACGGACACACACGTGGATGTCTCGTCTCACACACACACCTTGTGACCCAGAAAACTCTGCCGGGGTTTGGCTCAGAAGGGGGCGCTGCTGGAAGGCAGCCTGGGAAGACCCTCGAGACCCTTGTTAAACGTTGCTCTGGATCCACCTGTGGCCTGGCCAGAGCTTGGTCAGGGAAGCCTCCTGTTGTGCAGGTTCCTGTTATAGCACTGACTCTCCCTTTCTTGTTTGGACCCGGCAGTACCAGAACCTGGGGAAGCTCACCACGGTCCAGATCGGCCATGATAACTCGGGGCTGTACGCCAAGTGGCTGGTGGAGCACGTGATGGTCAGAAATGAGATCACAGGGCACACCTACAAGTAAGCGAGCCCCCATGCCCGCTCTTCAGGGTGGGCTGCGAATGGACATGAGCCCATCTGAACCAGAGGGAGGGAGGGATGTTCCACAGATGATGAGACACAGTGAGGAAATGTTACTATTCATGCTGCTTGCCTCACTAGGATTTGTAAACCTTAAGTCACTGTGTTAAAATGGGAGCTGCCCGTGCTGCCCAGAGGCTAAGGAAGGCCTGCTTCCTCCTGGAGGCAAGAGCCGGAGGAGCCGGTGCCCGTGGGGGTGCGTGTGTGGCGTCTCCTTTGTGACTCTGGCGCTGTGTGACTGTGTCCCTAGGTTCCCCTGTGGCAGATGGCTGGGGAAGGGGATGGACGACGGGAGCCTGGAGAGGGTCCTGGTGGGGGAGCTGCTCACCTCTCACCCCGAAGCGGACGAGAGGCAGTGCCGAACGCCGCCCCTGCAGCAGTCACCCAGCATGATCCGGAGGCTCGTCACCATCTCCCCCAGTAACAAGCCGAGTGAGTTGGAGGGTGGGGCTCTGACCCTGGGCAGGTGGGCCAGCACAAGGCACTGCGCCCTTCCCTGTGGGCAGCCCTCCCACAGTGGGTCTCCAGACCTGGTCTACAGGCCCCCCCCCCCCCCCCCAGGGATCGGAGCCCCGGGGCTGCTTTCCCTCTGTGTTCCCAGATGGCCCCTGCTTTTCCTTCTCTCAGCCTTCAGCATAAACACTTTTTATCCTTTTACTGACAAGGGTGGATGGTGAACTCTCTGGCCAAAGGCCTTGAAGAGGAGGGCTCAGAGCTCTGGGTGATGGAAGGGGACCCTGTACAGAGGCAGCGGGATGGCCTCCCTGGTCCCTTCCTTCCCCTTCCTTTGAGCCCCACCTGCAAGGCTGCAGACTGGTGGGAGGCTCCTGGCACTTGTTTTTGCGGCTCCTTGTCTTTAGCCCTGTTCTGGTCCATGGCCACGGCTTAGCTGAGCTTTCTCATCTGTGGGCCTTCTCCCCTTTGTGGAAGTTCTGGCTTCCCTTGGATCTGGTGCCTTCGTCTCAGACGGGCAGGGGCCCTAGTCCTCCATTGGGGAGTAGGGAGAGAGGGAATAAGGCAGGATGACTAGGAGGAACGTTGGGTTTTCTTCTGTCTTACGTAGAGTTAAACACGGGGCAGATCCAGGAGTCCATTGGGGAGGCTGTCAATGGCATTGTCAAGCACTTCCATAAGCCAGAGAAAGAGGTGAGATTCCCCAAGGGGACCTGGAAGCCATGGGAGCAGAACTGTGGGAGGCCTGGGGACCCAGGGCAGGAGGAGGGAGGGAGGAGTCCGAGGTTAGAAGCCTGCCTTTGTCCTAAGCCGGAGTGGACCAAGGGCCTTCACTCTCCTGAGCCTCCATTTCCCTCATCTATAAAACCTGACACACTGCATGTATTCTCCTCCATGGCATAGGCTCCGGAGAGGCTTACGTGGGTCATAGTAGGAGCCTGACCATGGAAGTGGCTATTAATGCTTGTGTTTGAGCAGCTCACATTGGGGGGGTGGGCCACTGGGGAGAGAACAGCATCTCCTTGTCCTCAGAGAAGGGGACAAGACCCTGGAGGCCAAAGAGACCCAGCATCCGCTCTGGCCCTCTCCCTCTTTGCCCCAACTAGAAGTTCATTCATTTCCCAGCCCTCCTTGCCTCACATCCTTGTGGTCTGAAGGCCACTATAGCTAAGGGGGGGGGGGCCCTGGGCCTTGCTGCTCTTGCTGGGGGTGGTCCCCCGACTGCCCGCTCTCGGCTGAGGCTCCCTGAGAGGGTGAGGAGCTCCTAGAACCCCAGAGCTCTGTGATTACTTTGCAGCGTGGCAGCCTCACGCTCCTGCTCTGTGGCGAGTGCGGCCTGGTATCTGCCTTGGAGCAAGTTTTTCAGCATGGGTTTAAATCTCCCCGGCTCTTCAAAAACGTCTTCATCTGGGATTTTCTGGGTGAGTGTGGGGGAGGATTGGGAGCAGGGGGAAGGGAGGGGGCAGGGGTCCCTGCCTCCCCACTGAACCTCACCTGCTCAGTCAGTGTCAACCACAGTGGGGTATTGCGTCCTGTATGACCCCCAAATGCAGAAATGAGACCGATTAGAGGTGGGAGAAAGAGCAGTTATTGAAGGCAGCCTTGGCCCAGTATCAGGCAGAAGTTCTTAACAATTGGACGCATTTTGCAGGGAAACAGGCTGCTGGGAAGGTAGTGAGTTCCTTGTCACTGGAAACGTTCAAGTGTTGGGGAAATTGTAGAGAAGAGTCTTTTTTTTAATTTTTTTTTTATTTTTTGCTGAGGCAATTGAGGTTAAGTGACTCACCCAGGGTCACACAGCTAGGACGTGTTAAAGTGTCTGAGGCCAGATCTGAACTCAGGTCCTCCTGACTTCAGGGCCGGTGCTCTATCCACTGCGCCACCTAGCTGCCCCGTAGAGAAGAGTCTTAATGGTAGCATCTAGGCTAAATGTCTTCTGAGGCTCCTCTATCGCTGGGATTTTGAGGCCATGGGATAGGATGCTCAGTCCCCACATTCCCACACTGACCCTAAAACCTAGGAGCCAGCTGGTGGTCTGAAGTTGGTGGGGTTCCCCATGAAGATGGAGCATCTATGAGAATACCCTGGGCTCCATTTAATTATGTCTTGGGGTGTGCGTCTGCTTAGGAAAGGGGTTGGGGCTCTGTTTTCTAATCTTTATTCTTTAGAGAGTTACATGAACAGGGCTCATCAGAGGTACCATAGAGAGTCCTGGAAGGCAGGGACTGTCTCCTGGTGATGTGTAACCCCGGGACCTGGCAGTGTTCCCTCAGCTGAGATTGCGGGGAGACACAGGAATTGGCCCCATCCATCCCCAGGGGTCCTATCTGGGCAGGAGGCACTCTGTGAGGCAGGCACTTAATCAGTGTGGGTGGTTTTATGGAATTGAAAAAGCAGCATTTTTTTTAAAACTCAGTTTTTTCCCCTCCTCTTCATCCCACCAAACAGGGTCAGACATTTTAGCCTGGGCCTGAGATCTAGAGTCCCTGGCCATGTCCCTTTCCTTCTGTGGTCCTGGGCATCTTACTTCTCTTGCCTGGGCCTCAGTTTCTCTGCTGGAAAACGAGGGGATTGGGACTGCATGAGCTCTAGAAGCCTAGAGACTTCCAGTGCTAATATTTTATGATTCTATGCTTCTTTTAAATAGAAAAAGCTTCTCTTAACTTTAAAAATTAAGAAGATACCCCAAAGTATTTTTTTTAATTTTTATTTTATTTGCATAACATATGTGTGGGTAATTCTTCAACAATAACCCTTACATAGCTTTCCGTTACAAATTTTTCCCCCCAACTCCCCACCCCTCCCCTAGATGGCAGGATATCCACTACATGTTAATTATGTTAAAATATTGGCAAATCGAATATATGTATACATATTTCCAAACTTATCATTGGTGTGCAAGAAAAATCTTATCTACACAAACGATATATCAGATAAAGGAAACACAATGTAAGCAAACATCAATCAAGGAGTATGACAATGTTATGTTGTGGTCCACATTTCGCATCCCTCTCTCTGGGTGTATATGGCTTTCTTCAGTGAACAATTGGAACTGGTTTGAAACATTTCATTGTTGAAGAGAGCCATGTCCATCAGAATTGATCGTCATATAGTACTGTTGTTGCCGTGTATGATGATCTCCTGGTTCTGCTCATTTCACTCAGCATCAGTTCATGCAAGTCTCTCCAGGCCTCTCTGAAATCATCTTGCTGGTCGTTTCTTACAGAACAATAATATTCCATAACATTCATATACCATAATTTATTCAGCCACTCTCCAATTGATGGGCATCCCTTCAGTTTCCAGTTTCTAGCCACTACAAAAAGGGCTGCCACAAACATTCTTGCACATGTGGGGCCTTTTCCTTCCTTTATGATTTCTTTGGGATATAAGCCCAATAGAAATGCTGCTGGGTCAAAGGGTATGCACAGTTTGATAACTTTTTGAGCATAGCTCCAAATTGTTCTCCAGAATGGCTGGATCCATTCACAGCTCCACCAACAATGCATCAGTGTCCCAGCCCTCCCACAACCCCTCCAACATTCATCATTAACTTTTCCTGTCATTTTAGCCAATCTGACAGGTGTGAAGTGGTACCTCAGGGTTGTCTTGATTTGCATTTCTCTGATCAATAGTGATTTGGAGCACCTTACCCCAAAGTATTTTAAGTCAGTTATATAAAGTTATTGCCTACTAACTGTGACTCCGTCCCCCTGTTCAAAGAGATTGAATTCAACAACAAACATTTATCAGGCTCCTAGTGGGTGTTAGCTCCTGGAGAACCGTCCCTGTCCCATTCTACTTGGGGTGGGTCGGGCCCAGGTAACTGCAAAGCATCCATGGAGTCATTCAAGAGGGAGAGAGTGCGCCCGTTTAAAACATACAGCAGCCATTGTTCCTCACAGTCAGGTCTGTGTCAAGTTCAGTTAGGGGAACGGTGCTTAGGGATTGGGGGGAAGAAGGGACAGGGACAGAGCGGGCCGGTGGCCCCTGGCGGCCGGGGTCCAGCCATTGGCCTCTGACGGGATGTCTTGTCTCTGAGGAGTGTCCAGGCTGAGGTCAAACCCTCTCCTCTTCTTTACAGAAAAAGCACAAACCTACTACGAGACCCTCGACCAGAATGACCTCGTACCTGAGGAGAACTGGCAGACGAGGGCCCGAAACTTCTGCCGCTTTGTCACCGCCATCAACAACACCCCCCGCAACATCGGCAAAGATGGCAAGTTCCAGATGTTGGTGTGTCTGGGAGCCAGGTACGCCTTTGCCCAGCTGTGGGTGCTCCCCCCACCCCCCGGGCCGTATCCTGGCAGCTCTGTGCCTGTGGGCAAAGCTCAGACCTCCGTGGCTCGGTGGTCAGCACCTGTGTCCTGCCAGCGCTCCTTCGGGCCGGCTTGGCCATGGTGTTGCTTTATCCACGTGGGCAACGCCTCTGCCATAGGTGCAGGGAGGGGAGGGCAGAGTGTGTCCTGTGCACAAGGCAGTGTTGGGCCCACGGGTGCCTTCTCCTCGGGCCTTTCCGGGGCCTGTGGGCCGGTCAGTCCTCCCTCCACTCCCAGGTGGCAGGATGCCCGTCCGGCGCTCAGCTGCGGCTCTCTCGTCTCACCTTTTTTTCTTGGTTCAGGGTGCCCGTCGCCCTCCTCCATCATTCTTGTGCGTTGTGGTTCTTACACTTATGCCTCCTGGCCTTTGGTGCCTTGTGCTGTTGATTTGAGACCATGGGCTTCCATGATGCAGCTGTTGAGTGCCCCTAGAAGACCATTTGTGTCTAAAAAGGAGCAGCTGGGGTCCCCGAGAGCCTGGGACTTGCCAAGCCCTGTCCCGCTGCTGCTTTTTGAGGCGCTCGGGGTTAAGGGACTTACCCAGAGTCCCTCGGGCCCTCCTGACTCCAGGCCTGGCGCTCGGACCCCTGCCCCCTCCCTGGCTCCTTCCAGCTTCGTTCTGCTTCCTGTTCTGCAGCGCCATTTAAGGTAGCCCAGCTGTGGGCTGCCTGCACCCCTGAGTGAGGGCCTCGTCCTGGGCCGAGGGAGGGAGGGAGGGCCTCGTCCTGGGCCCAGGGAGGGAGGGAGGGCCTCGTCCTGGGCCTCACCCCCTTCCCTCCCTCTCCTGTGCAGGAGGCTCAGACTCGTTACCCTGAGCTTCTCTGATTGGCCGGGCCTGGGGGCTCTGGCTGGTGAAGCACTGCCGATTTACTTAGGCTCCTTGTCAGCTGGCCTTTCCAGCCCAATAGGGTCTGGGTGGGAGACTTGGCCAGAGGGGGATGGTTAATACAGCCTTGCAAAGAAGCTCCCAGAGCCCTCTGCTCCTCCCTCCCTCCCTCCCCGCCCCCGACCAGCCCCCCCTTCAGGGGGCTTTCCTCCTGTTCTCAGGAAGTCCCTGCTGCGGGAGGATTCGCACTGCGGGCCTGCTGCGGCTCTGATCCATTCATTGTCTCCCTCTCTCTTTTTTCCATGCTCGTCCGGCGCTGACAGAGATCACCTCTTGCACCACTGGATTGCCTTGCTGGCCGACTGTCCGATCACAGCACAGATGTACGAAGACGTGGCGCTGCTCAAGGACCACACGCTTGTGAATTCCTTGATCCGGGTCCTACAGACTTTGCAGGAGTTCAATATCACACTGGAGACGTCCCTGGTCAAAGGGATTGACATCTGACCCCGTCCTGGGGCGCGGGGGTCATCGGGGGAGCCTCGGGAGTGCCAGGGCCCAGCCCCAGGGACCCTGACGGGCACAGCCTCCCCTAGAGGCTGAGGGACCCACAAAGAACTCAGACTTTGCATCCTGACAGACTCCGGGCCTAGTGCAGGAAACGGATAGGAGGTGTACACTCGATGTAAAAAGAAAAAAAGAGGATTTTGGAATAAATAATCTATTTTAGAGTCTATTTGCAGAATTGCTTTCACACTTTCCTGTGAAAGAGAGTGAGGGAAAAGATGAGTCTTGAGCAGCTTATTTTCAAGCTGTGATATTTTCCATACGTCTGGTGACCCTTTCGGTGTCCTTGGAACTTGGCCTTCAGCGGGCCTCTGGGCCTGAAAACTCAGCGGCTGCGCCCCACGGCTGGTATCTGTGAGAACGTTCGCCTTCCGGTATGGCCCTGCCGCGGGCCGGGCCGTGACCCTGGCCAATTGTAGGCCTCATTTCTCCATCTGTCCAGGAAGTGGCTGGTCCAGGTGACCCCAAGGTCCTCCAGCCCCTCCTCCCGTGACTTCTCCGCTCGCAGCAGCACCGCTGAGGGCTTGGAAGGAGCCGGGCCAGGGCCCTGGCCCCCGTCGGGCTTCGCTCTGAGGCCCCTGTCCTTTCCTTTTGGTTGTCAGTATTATTTGAGGAGGAAGGAAAGCCCCAGGCCCTGGGGCAGAGCGTGGAGCCGCCTTTCTCCTGGAGCGCCTCAGCGCCTGCTCAGGAGGAAGCTCAGCATGGTTTGGACCTCCGCGTCATGGTCTCTAGTTTTTCATTTTATTATTTTATTTATTTAACCTTCCGTTGTGTGTTTTGTAAATTGTCTTTTTTTTTTTTTTTTGAGAGGAAGGCCTCTTGCAGTCTAACCGCTGTTAGTGTTTCTTAGCGGTGCCATTTCTGTTGTTTTGGGCAGTTTTAGAAACCAGTGGTCATACAGCCCACATAAATAAAACACCTGGAAACGAACTGTGCCTCGAGCTTGTTGGAAGGGGAGCGAGGGAGGCAGGCGGCGCTGGGACAGGCCAGTATCTGCTCTCCTCCCTCACTACTCAGGGCGATTCCAGAGCAACAGTCCTAGGCCCCGGGGGGCCAGCTGGACAGAGCGGGGGCTTTGGGGGTCAGACCAGGGAGGTCCAAATCCCACTCTGGCATTGCCGAACCGGGGAGCTCTCTGAGGCTCAGCGTCCTCATCTTTAAAACAGATAATGAATTTTGCATCATAAAAATGAACTGTTATTAGCAGCAACAGTTGAGATATCCAGAAAGAGAAGGATGAGACAAGTTAAAATGTGATAAATGCATATGGGTTTGAGGACAGGGGTCTTCTCTCTCTGGGGGAAAGGGGCAGCGGAGCTGGACTTGATCCTCTACCTGGAGAAGGCAAAACAGGGTGTGAATCTTGCCACTCGTGAAGGACTGAGGGCTCCTGGAGGTGTTGGGGTGCTACAGATGTCAGAAGTGACAGCAGACAGCCTGGCTTGAGACGGCTTTCTAGAGGGCAGGAATCCTGGACTTGAACTCTAAATCAAAAGATCTGGATTTTAACCTTCACATTTTTAGGCTACATCTATTAACTTCTT